>JALPQD010000231.1:3214041-3510192 GCA_023101885.1 Typhlomys cinereus | reverse complement strand
AGAGAGAGAGAGAACAGAGCATATTTTTGACCTGTTGAGAGCTACCTTTCCAGTACAGGACTTGATAAGAGACAGAATAACTCCTCTGCCTCTGCCCATATGGAAGCAACTGCATCGGTTCGCTTTCCTCTATGTGAACTGATGAAGCCCCCAGCCCTTTCTCCAACTGGACTATTTCATCTAGACTTTGAAAACTACAATTGAACCACTGCTTTCAAGGTTTCTTTTTGGGAATCACTTCCTTCTTCCCCCTTGAAAACCGATTTCTTAAAATATCTGTTGGACTGCTTGATAACAGTTCTGTGTAGACCCGACTTCAACTTTTTCGAGTACTGAATTGCGATGGATTTCCAAGCAATTTCCCCTCTTTCTGAGTCGAAAGAATGATAGGAAGGGCAGGGAGAGTTGGCAACATCTTCCACCTGTAGGAATTTCTTACTTTCCCTCTCTATGGATTCTGTAGATCCAGAGGATTGTGTATTGCAGTCAGGAGAGTAGTTTACTCAACCTCCTTTTCCCTTCCTAGTGTAGAACAATATTATTCCCATTTTGAACTTTGGTCACTGTACATTGTGTAGGCAGACACTCGGACTTAGAACCGCCTCATGGAAGGAAGGAAGAGGGTGTGAGGACGATGCACATCCACTTCTTTTTCTTTGGAAGTTGTCAAGTGTCGGGGATTTGATCCTCTAAGACGATCTCTGTCTTAGGGTTCCGCACAGCGGGCAGTGATATCACTCATCTTTCTGCCGGTGCACACGAGTCCAAGATGTCCTTTCCTTCCCTGGGCGAGTTTCCTAAGGAGCGAGCTCATTTTTGGAGTGTTTGAAGGCTTTCGGCTGAACAAACCGTCCCCTGGTGCTGAGGAGGTAACAGGATTCCGCACCGTGTGGGTTGACTCCGAAGTGGAAGGGTTCCAGACTTTGCCAGCGGCAGCACGAGGATGGCACGAGAGCGGGGACTGCCTTTCCCAGGAAGCCCTGGACTGGTTGGGGAGAGCCGCGCGCCGCAGCGGGGCCGCTTGGCATCCGCCAGGGCCTCTGCGGGAGGGAGGCTCAGTGCTGCAGAGAGGTCTGTCGATCAGTCGGTGGATGGGTGGTGAGTGCGTGATGTGAGTGAGTGAGTGAGTGAGTGCAGGCGACCTTCGGTCCGGGCTGCAGGCGGGCGGAATCAGCAGGCGGCGGCTTCCCGGAGACCCGCGCAGGCGTGGCATTTCTCTTTGGGAACCGAAGAGGCGGGCGGCGGCTGCGAGGTTAGAGCGGGCGCAATTGGACTGACGGGTCGCCAGGGGCTCAAGTCTGCTCCCCGGGACTTGAGAGCCCCTGTGTGGAATGCCGGCGCGGCGCGCAGCGTCCTAGCAACCGGGCTGAGGTTCGGGGAGCGCCTGAGTGAGTGAGCACCATACGTCCCTTTCTTTGCCAGGGGGCGGGGAAGGGGTGGGGACCGTGGAGTTCGGGTTGTCCTCCCCGCACCGTTGCGCCAGAGATCCAGAGCAGGCCCCGCGGACCGCCTCAGCAGGCTGGGAGGGGGGGCTCGGGAGAAGGATGAGTCTGCCCCACAATCCCACCAAGCAGCTGATGGCAGAGAGGTGGCTTTGGGCTGGGCCCAGGAAAGCCGGGGAGAAACCCTTGGAAATTCTGCGGGAATCAATTGTCCCTGTCGCAGCCCCGCGAGGCTTGGGACCTGGAGTTTAGTGTGTGTGTGAGAAGGGAGAGGCGGAAGAAGTCGACTTGGAGGCTCCACCTGGCGCAGAAAGTCCACTGAGCACGGGAGGAGAGCCAGGGACAGAGAGCAGACGGGTACCGGCTCCTTGTTCCTTGGCGCTCCCAAGTATGTCTGGATGCATCCATGCCGTCCAACATGGCGTCCTTGGGATCAAGTGAGTCCTGGTCTTCAGGGTTCTGATTTTCGCACACATTGTGGGAAGCACGGTTCCCTTTGGCCAGGCTCGCCGCTTCCCTCCCTGAGAAGAGCCTGGCCTGGGTTTGCATGGATGACTGGGAAGGAGAAGGGGCTCAGAACCAGTCCAGGTCCGAGGATTCCCCGGAGGAAGAGAGGCGAGGCACCCCTCTTGCTTCAGCTGGGCTGCTGA
Organism: Typhlomys cinereus; assembly: GCA_023101885.1. Classification (NCBI taxonomy): domain Eukaryota; kingdom Metazoa; phylum Chordata; class Mammalia; order Rodentia; family Platacanthomyidae; genus Typhlomys; species Typhlomys cinereus. The sequence goes on along the minus strand of JALPQD010000231.1, from coordinate 3,508,100 downwards.
GCCCGAAGAGTCGCTTCCCGGGTCCTCTTGCCCAGGGGCCATCCGATTTTCTGCGAGGAGCCAGAGGGGCTGAGGCAGAAGGCCCTTGCGGGGAAGGAGGGACCCGAGCTTCCTCCTTCCCCCAGGACCCCTTGCCTGCAGAGGAGGGCCCATCCTCCCGCCGCAGGTGGGGCTCCGCAGGTGAGGAAGCGGCCTGCCAGGGCGGCCCACACTTTCCCTTGCCCATGGCGGCCTGCGCGTCTCTGTAGGAAGCATATTCCTCGGGCGACAGGCTCTTGAGCCAGCGGTCCAGGCTCAGCCTGTAGCGCGCGCGCAGCTCCTCCGCCTGCCTCTCGTGAAGCTGCTTCAGGCTCCGCGGGAGTCGCTGCCAGCGTCTGCCGATCTCCACCCTGCGCTCCCTCGGGGGCAGATGCCTCAGCTCCTCGCTGGCCCAGCAATCTCGGTGAAACTTGTGGTATCCATTCATGGGGGGTTTCTCGGGTTCTCCCCGCAGCCGCAGCGTTCCCCCGTGGAGCTGGAGGGTGTCCCGGAGAGGCTGGTCGGTGCGGGGGCCTGGAGGGCTGTCACCTTTCCGGGGGCGGCTCCTGGGAGCCTTGGCTGGGCGACGCGCGGGCACCAGGGATGTCTTGGAATGCCGGGCCGGGTCAGGGTGGTCTTCCTTGAATCGAGCCAGTTTCTCCTCGTAGAGCTCTTTCTCCTCGTGGAAGGCGCGCACGTACTGCTGCCTCACGTGCTCGGGAGCTGCTTGTACTTCTCGCTCAGCAGTCTGCTGAGCTGCGGGTTGTTGAGGTCAGGGTACAGCCGGAGTACTGGGCCCTCTGCTCCCTGTAGAAGCGCAGGTAGGCGGTCAGGGGCCTTTTGGGGAAGTCGGGGTGCTTCTGGGCGCCTGAGCCTTGGGGAGGCGTTGCGCGCGGCGCTTGGCTTCCCGCACCAGCGCCGACAGGGTGCGCGCGATTCCTCAGCTGTGCGCGAAATCTCCAGCCACCTCAGTCTGCACATGTCCCCCGAGAACTTTCCAAAAGCTACTCTGTCCCAGTCCAGCTCGGCCTGGGTCTTCTTGAATCCTCGCCGATCGTCAGCTGCCACATTGTTCTCTATGGCTTCCAGGAGCCGCAGGGTGTCTCTCGGAGACCAGCACCCTGCGTGGGAAGCGAGGCCATGTCCCTCAGGTCTCTCGCTCAGGCAGAGGCCCCAACAGCAGCTGGCCTCTTCACACACGCAGTCTCCGCACTCACGCACCTGGCACCGGGTGGGCACTTGCTAGGCTCGCTTGCTGGGGCGGACCTCAAGGAAGAAACACCAAGGCTGAGTGCACGCACTGCACTCGCGATTCCGACTGTCCCGCAGTCTCTCCCGCGTGCTCTTGCTCGCAGAGAAAGGGGCCTTGGGATTCAGCAGTCTGTGAAGCCTGGGCTCTCGGGACAGGGGACGCCGCGATGTGCCTCTCTGGGGGTCTTCCTGCAAGTGCCTGTGGGCGGAGCCCTCACTCCCTTGGCGGAAGCCCCTGCAGGCCCCACCCTGGCGGGATTCCCAGCTCCGTGGTGAGATGGGGCAGGGCACACCTGAACACGCATCAGCGCTCGGTCAGTTCTTTTCTCTTCTCTTCTGCCTGGCACGATCCCAGAACACGACAGGCTCAGCTCCCGGACACAGTGTCTATCTCACATCCTAGGTCAGTCGGAGGATGTGAGATACAAAACGAAAATAAATAAAATAAGAGAAAATAAAAATAAAGAAGTCCAGGAGCTAGTTGACATCTGAACTTCTGGGGTGCCTTGACCACAAGGTTGAGCAAGTTGCAATGGAAGGCTGAGACCTCGCCCATCTGGTCGTCTGGACATGTTGTTCCGAATCAAAGAATTTTCCTGACCTATTCCATAAAGTGATTTGCATGGCGTACATTTGTGTATTTTGCGTATGATTATCTTTTACACAGTGTGTGTAAGTGAGTAACGTGATGCTTTTGGAAAACCTTTTTCTTTACATAGGTATTTATTTCTTTGGCATGCCACTCTGGAGCTCTGAGGGTGACCTCTGGAATCAGCCTGCAGGATTGCTCTACCTCCTTTTTGGCTTTTCTCTGATGTTTCTCGAGCTTGCCTTCCAGGAAGGTTAGCTGCCATTTCCAACAAGCATTTGAAGAATATTCTGGCACCCGATCTCAGGTCCTTCTGCTTGGGAGGCAGACACTTAATCCCTGAGCCATCTGACCTTCCCCTAATTTCTTTTCTAGGAGAATTTTACAAGGACTGCATTCCTTATGCTACACTCCAAACACACACACACACCACACACACACACCACACACACGTAGTCACAAACGCAAGCACAGGCATACATACTTAAAGAGGGAGGGAGGGAGGGAGAGAGAGAGCAGAGAGAGAGGATGAGAGAGAGAGAGAGGAGAGAGAAAGAGAGAGAGAGAGAGCATATTTTTTACCTGTTGAGAGCTACCATTTCCAGTACAGGACTTGATAAGGACAGAATAACTCCTCTGCCTCTGCCCCATATGGAAAACTGCATCGGTTCGCCTTTCCTCTATGTGAAACTGATGAAGCCCCCAGCCCTTTCTCCAATGGACTATTTTCATCTAGACTTTGAAAACTACAATTGAACCACTGCTTTCAAGGTTTCTTTTTTGGAATCACTTCCTCTGTAATCACAAGCAGATCACAGCACCATACATTCTCAGGTGTGTATGTAATTGTAGAATGCATAGCAATTATCGTTGGTGCTGGAAACTGAACTTAGGATTTTATATATGTCAACCATGATCTATACTACTAAAGTACATTCCTAGCTGTGCAGGATAATTTTTAGACGAAAGCTTGCAGAAAAGGAAAAATCAGTACAGCATTATTAATTTAAGGTGTAATTTACAGTTGTATATCTCTTTCTTCCTCCTCCTTGTTCTTTTTCTTTTTTCTTTTTTGCTAAGACTTTGCATTGTTTTCCTAGTGAAAGGTGGTGAGGGAATTGCTAAGAAAATCAGCACACTTGAGAGCACTGCTGTGAGAAGTACGTACCTGGGTGTGGCTGGAGCATTAGGTGTGGAGGCTGAAATCAGAATAGATGCTTAGGTGTATGATCGTCTGGCTACATTGTAAATACCATGTTCTCGCCCATTTTCCATTCTAACTGAGACACTTCTGATGTGACCATCTTTGGCCTTTGTCTGTTGTAATATTAGATAGACCCGTTTTTAACTGTTTCTGAAATGAGCTGTTTGTATCTTATGGTGCTGGTGGATGTGCGTGGATGTATGATGTGCATGCGGCTGGTGTCAGTTGGGAAGTATCTCTCGTTTTGTGTAGAGCGGACTCTTCATCACTCCTTTTAAAGAGACTGAAGAGCTACCTTTCCAAGATGGCGTCTACATTGATCCAGTTATATTCTGCCTGGGCTCAAGTAATTGTTTTCTTTTGCAGTTCTAGTTTCCCATGGTAGTTTTTTTTGTTTTATTAAAAACAAGCAGGCCAGGCCGGGGTTGATGCTGAACTGCCGACTCTCCTGGCTCGCTGGCCTCTTGCTAAGGTTGCAGGGCGCTGCTGCCCCAGCTTGTTGCCAGCTGCAGAGTGGAGCAGCAGCGCGCTCCTACGAGCTTGTGTTTGTCTTTGTGCTGCGCGAGTGTGGGATGGGCAATAAAATCCCTTGAGAGTAGGTTTTAGATGTTGTTACCATAAATTACATACGATCTCTAGCAGTTACTAAAATATACACTTGTTTTCATGTGTGTACTCTTTTGATCTGTCATCACCACAGGCCAGCAGTGGCTCTTGTGACCCTTTGGAAAAGCATTTTCAGTGTCTCATCAAGGTTCCCTTTTCCCTTCCCTTTGAAATTGCTCAGGAGACAAAGCATCATCTCACCGTGAACCTCACCACTCTGCGCGTGTGGTGTTACGCTTGCAGCAAGGAAGTGTTTCTGGACAGAAAATTAGGAGCTCCACCACCTCTGCCTCACGTGCGCCAGCCGCAGCAGGCGCAGGAGAATGGAGTCCAGGTACTCTACGTCTGTCTAGTTTAATTTCAGATGGTGCCCTGTGGCTGAACTTGAAGAAATAGTCCTGTGCAACCCAGCTGTGCTTTAAGGAACATCAGTATTGTGCTCCACTAGCACTGTACCTTCCTTTGATGCTGTGTAACGCAGATTTGTCAGTTGGGGGGCACTGGAGACTGAACAGCACCTCATGAATTTTAAAGACTCTTTAAACAAAGATGTAAATAGTATTTGTCTTTTCTGAGATTTGTTTTCCCCATGTGTGTTATAAGCGTGTTTTTTCTGCTTGTTTCTGACACCAACGCAGATCGCTGTCTGTCGCGTTCTGATACCAGACATTGTGATGGTAATTAGTTTGCCTCTCGCAGTATCCAAGCTGAGGTGTGAGATCAGAGAGGGCAATGCTGCGCCGCCCTCATGCTGGCAGTCTGGACTGCACCGCTCACTGATGTGTTCGTTGTCTTATCTGCTGAGAATAAACGTTGGTGTCTTGATGCTTATACATTATTGATAAAAATGGGATTTGCTCACAGAAATTTTAATCACTTAAGAAACTGAGAACATTTATTACAGAAACATTAATTAGTTAACTAACGTATTTCCCAGGTTCTGACAACTGGAACCAGCCCTAACTCACGTTAGGCAAACATTCAAGCATTGAGCTACGCTCCAGCCCAAGTGAACTGATTTCTTCTGTAATAGATTCAGAAAGCAGACTTGAGTGAATAAGCATACTAACATTCTTCCAGTGGCTTAGCAGTGATTCCATGCGTTTGTAAATATGTTAATACCCGAGAGGCAGGAACTTAATTCCATGCAACTTCTTTTGTACAACATTTTCATTGTGTGTATTCATTGTGCATGTTACTGTGCCACATAAAGACGTTTTCATGCAATTGTAGATTGTGAGCTGAACATATCCTCTCACCCATCCCTAACTCTGTGCATGTGTTTCTTCCTATTCTTTCCTCTGTTAAGCCTCCATTTGCTGTGCTTCTGCTTCATGTCATGTACTGCGTGTTCGATTTTATGTCTCTGTTCAAAATCTATAAACCACAAATGACAGGACATATGAGGTAGTTAGTTTTTATTTTTTTTTGAGACTGGCTTAACTCGATTTATAGGATTATCCAACTTGCATCCATTTTCTTTCAAATGTTCTAACTTCACTTTTCTTCATGGCTGAAAAAATTTTCATTATGTATAGATACTATATTTCATGTAACTTAATGATTAAATTTACTCATTAAAATATTTTATTTGGGGGGCTGGAGAGGTGGCTCAGGGGTTAAGCCTCTGCCTTGCAGGCAGAAGGTCCTGAGTTCGGATCCTAGACCCCACGTATAGATGCCGGGCGGAAGCGGGGGCGGCCTGCGTTTCTGGTCCTGGTAGGGAGGACCCTGTGAATCCCGGGCAGAGTAAACAAGGAGGAGGTGGAGGCGTCCATGATGGTTCCCGAATTTGTCTGTGGTTCTACACACACACACACACACACACACAAAATTGAATAAAAATATTTTATTTGGAAGATATTCAGAAGAAAAGTTATTTGTGTACTTTACTTTTGAAGGCTAAAATCAATTCAGCAAAATTTATGGCAAAATGTTAAACCATGGAAAAGCCATTAATAAGCTAGTAAGGTTTTTCTAATAGAAGGCTTTTCTAGGGCTGGAGAGAAGGCTCAGGTATTAAGATATTTCCTCGAAAGCAGAAGGTCCTGAGTTCAGATTCCAAGTCCCATGTTAAAAAAGAAAACTCTAGGAAGAAAAGGTGCTACATAGCCCGTATTTCTGGCCCTGGTGGGCGGAGCTTGGGAAATCCCAAAGTGAAGCAAAAAGGAGGTAGAAGCAATCCAGGATGATTCCAGAAGTCACCTTTGATCCTCCACAGGGACAGGGACAACTAGTACCTTCTGACACACACACACACACACACACACACAAGCAAGTTTTTTTCTAGGTGGTAAGGTTTTGAATAATTCTGAAGGCTTCTTCGAGCATTAAAAGTTTATAATGGGAATGAGCCATCTCGTGATACGGCCAGTTGTTTGTACAGTAGGAACATCAGGAGACCATCAAATCCCCTGTGTCTGTGGCTTCCACAAAGGAAACAGTGAGGTGGGTAAATCTTGCGCCCGGGTGTGCAGCAGAGCGTCCGGTCAGAGCTGGGCTGACTGGCCGGGTCACATCTGCCTCAGGGACCCCAGGAGAGCATGCAGACTCTGACTTTTCTGGGCCTTCTCATGGTATTTTAATTTCAGTTCCAGCTTTTTTGGGGAGAAGATGGTGTCTTTCTTTTAATGGTATAGACTGGTATTTGTCCATCTGGCCAATAGTTATAACATCTGAGCTAAGTCCAATGAATATTAAATTATTTTGTCATCTGCAGGAGAACTTGAAACACTTATGTGTAAGAGACTGTAAAATAAGCTAACTAATAAGTACCAGGAGAAGCTGTGGAAGTTTACAGTTAGGTTAATTTCATGAAAACTTGCAAAGTTCTGAAAAGATATTATAGAAAAGTAGACTTTTTTTTAAAGTTGAGATATGTTACTGAGTTAAATAAAAAGCCTTTTGAGTTTAAATTAACTTTTTAAATTCAGGTACATATATTAAAAAAGCCAAGTGATAATGTAGTCCACTGATATAAATGTTTTTGTCTACCAAATATAAATGTAAATTTTACAGTAATGGCTAGTGCTATAGATTCTTAGAATCCTATTTTTTAATTTTATTTTACTTTTTTATTTTTGCATGTGTGTGTGTGTACATCAGAGGGCATACTGTGTATCCCTCTGAGGACCAAGTTTGGGAGTCATTCTGGATTGCTTCTACCTCCTTTTTGCCTCACTTGGGATTTCTTTTTTATTATTATTATTATTTATTCAACTGTGCGCGCGCATGTGTGTGTGTCTGTGTGCGTGTGTGTGTGTGTGTGTGTGTGTGTATGTATATGTGTAGAACCACGGACGAATTCTCGAACGACCATGGACGCCTCCACCTCCTTCTGCCCCGCCTCCACCTCCTTCTGCCCCGGGATTCACAGGCTCCGCCCTACCAGGACCAGAAGCGCAGGCCGCCCCTCCCCCCCCTTCCGCCTGGTGTCTATAGGCGGAGGCTTAACCCCTGAGCCACCTCTCCAGCCCCCCTCACTTGGGATTTCTGAGGCTATGCCCATCAGGCCTAGAAGTGCAGGCTGTCACCATTTCTGTCTGGACCTGGGATCTGAACTCAGGTCCTTCTGCTTGCGAGGCAGAGTTCTAACCCCTGAACCATCTCTGCAGCCCAGATTCTTAGAATTCTGTTATGAACACATGTGGTCATTACTGTTTAGAGACAAGTCTCAGGTGGCTCAGCTGGTCTCGGCTTGGTGCAGCCCGTGCGGCTGCTCTGCTTTTTCTGTTACTCAAGCAGCATTTTTTAACGACTTCATAGTGTTCTGCTTGAATTAAAAGTAAAATGTTGCTAATAAGGGTTATTAAGTGTGCTGTTATTTTTGATTGTTGTTAAGGATTTTAAGATATCTAGTAATACGACATTGAAAACTCCTCTTGTTGCGGTATTTGATGATCTGGATATAGAAGTGGAAGAAGAAGATGAACTTAAGGCCAGAGGTGAGTAATTCTCCTGTGTAACCGCAACTTGTTTATTAGTTCACTGGGTTTGATTGTTTTGCTGTATAACTGATAGAAGGTATATGTATAGTATATATTAAAATAATAGTTGAGGTTAATATTTTTGTACAACTTTAACATTATTAAAAGAACTATATAAGCACTTTATATATTTCCATGTTTTATTCAGTCCATTTTAATTTAGCCTACAGTATTAATTTATATTGGGTTCAGCTGTATTTTAGAGTCTTAGATATTTGAACTTTCAGTTTGGGGTTTAGCTGGAGGTATAGCACTTTCCTAGCTTGTTCAAGATTCTGGTTTGGTCCCCAGCATTGGAAAAAAAAAGTTAAATTTCCTTTGTTTTATTGTAAATCTCAGTAGCATTTGTAATTTTAATTTTTTTTGTGAAGGGTTTTGTTTGTTTAATACATCCGAAAAGAACGCATATACAAAGAATTGAGACATGAAGCATTTGAAATTTGATTAATCTCTTCATATATTGCAGAAGTGAGACCTGAGCTCATTCCTATCAAACGTCTTCCATTGAGATACGTCCTCAGCCCAATGACCTTTTTTAAGCATTTGTTATTTCCTCCTTTTTGTCGCTGTGTTGGGCTTTGATCTTGGTGCCTTGAAGATGCTAAGCATGTGCTCTACTTCTGGCCTACAGCCAAAATCCCTGTTTTGTCTTTTTTGTTTTTAAATTAATTTTTTTTTTTTTTTGCATGTGCATCTGTGTATATCAGAAGACACTTTGTGTCCTTGTGGAGTCCAAGGGTGACTTCAGGAATCACTCTGAATTGCACTATCCCCTCCTTGCTTTTGCTCTGGAGTTTCTGAAGGTTCTGCCTTCCAGAGCTAGAACATGATTTTAGCCTGGTGCTTTTTTTTTTTTTTAAATGAGGATCGGTGTCGAACTCAGGACTTTTTGCTTGCAAGGCAGAGACTTAAGCCCTAAGTCGTATCTCCAGTCCTTTATCTTTTAGTAATAAGATAAACTGAGGAAAATAAGTCTGAACGTGCATGGGAGAAATAAAAATGTAATAATATATCAAGGGGAAAGGAATGGATGTTTGTCACAGTACCATCATCAAGCCATTTTCATGTAATTATAATTCGGTCATAATGAGAGTAAGAGTTAACCATATTCTTCATAGCAGTGATACAGGATGTCATTTGTGCACAAATCTTGAAAGCTGAACTGAATTTACCCGAAGGGGACAAATTTGGAGAGTCCAGAGTGCGGTCAGTTTTGTTACTGGCAGGTCACCTCGGATCTCTGTGTCCTCGTATTCATGGCTTTCTGGGTGTGGGGTGCTGGCTGGTGACTGAGTCGAGTTACTCACCTGTTGTCAATGGTTATTTTCACAGGGCTCACAGGTTTGAAAAACATTGGAAATACTTGTTACATGAATGCAGCTTTGCAGGCTCTTTCTAATTGGTAAGTAGAGAAATTAATCTTGTTTTTGCTTATTAGATTTCGAAAGTTTGTTGTTAGAGAAGAAAACTCAGGCGACTAACTGCAGAAGTAGAGTGGGCAGGACTGGGGGGGTCGGGGCCACTGCACACGCATGTAGGGTTTTGTGTCACTTTTCTTCTGAGCATCTTCTGTGTCCAGGTTGGAACTCCAGTGCTGAGGTAATCTTGACCTCCTCACAGGCCTGCTTCCACTTTTTTTTTTTATTCAATTGTGTGTGTGTGCACCCGCGTGTGTGTATGTGTGTTTGTGTGTGTAGAATTCGGGAACCACCATGGCCTCCTTATTACTCTGCCCCGGGATTCACAGGCTCCGCCCTACCAGGACCAGAAACGCAGGCCGCCCCCGCTTCTGCCTGGCGTCTATACGTGGGGTCTGGGATCTGAACTCAGGACCTTCTGCCTGCAAGGCAGAGGCTTAACCCCTGAGCCACCTCTCTAGCCCTGCTTCCACTTTTCAAGGGCTGAGCTTACACCCTAGAACCACCACACCCGCTTAGAAAACCCCCCATTTTCTAAGACCATTGTTCTTGGCTTAGAATGGGTATATTTTAATCAAAGTATTAATCATTTTTGCAGCACTAGGAATCAGACACAAGGCCTTACATATGCTAGGCAAGCAATTTATTACTGAATCATATCCCTGTCAAATCATATATTTACATATTGAAAAGGAAGAGCGTGAACTAATTCCTTAGATTTATTTTAGTTTAGAACTCTTAGGAAAATGTCTTACACTTTTCTGTAGATGGAATCCATTGAATACAGCATTTATATAGTCATATTTTTCGTACTATGGCATGGTGATAAGGATGGGTATTGCTTTTTACCTTAGCTACCTTGAGAAAGAACTGGAATCCAGAGTCCTGATTACTTGGACTTTTAAAGCAGCCTTGGAAAGAGCTTTACCTGGAAGAACTTGTGTGTGATAAAGTACAGTGGTCATGGGAGTGTCGCACAGGTCCGGTAGTGCAGCAGCATTGAAGTTTAGGTGTGGAGAGTAGAAAGACACCATTGAAGCACCTTTACTGGCAGGCAACTAGATAGTTCACCTTGTATTTTAAAAAACATACTGGTGAACATACTGTAGACAGTATGTAGACAGTGGATTGGTTGTAGAGGAAAGAGAATGTAATTTAGGTCTCTAAAAATTAGTGGTGACTTACGCCATCCAGGTAGTAAGACAGATGTGCATAAAGTGGAGACCCAGGTGGATTTTTTTGTTTGTTTTGTTTTCTCCTAAAACATTGAGTGGGTGATAGGATGTAATCAGAAAAAAATTGAGAATGGGAGGAAAGAGAGTTGAGGTATAATAATACAATCATACAATAAGGATGTGGGTCAGTAACGTTCTTAAATAAATCTTAAAAAAAATTTAAATTTTGCCTTGATGGTTTTATTGCTAGATCTATTTTTGTTTCTCATATATTTGTGCGTGTGTGTGCATGCATGCGTGTGTGCGCGTGTGTATGCATGTGTATGTGTGTGTGTGTATGCGCGTGTACGTGTGTGTGCATTCCACTGCATGTATTGGGAGGTCAGTTCTCTTGCAGTGTTCAGAGGCAGTGTGTCTCTCATGCATGGGATTCACTTGCAGAGGGCTGGGGCGTGTAGAGTTGTACACGTGACTCACATCATGTCTGGTTTGAGGTTGGAGCTCAGGCTATCAGGCTTGTGCGACGATTGTCATTCAAGCCTTGATTTTTTTTTTTCTTAAGACAGGATCTTGATTTGTCGTCCAAACTGACTTTGAATTTATAATCTTTCTTTCCCTGCTTCCTGAATGCTGAGATTACAAACATGTGCCCCTCTGCCCAATTCTATTGTCTTTAAACGTCATTTGTTCATTTGTTCATTCATTCATTTGTTCATTTATGTGTGTGTGTGTGTGTATCAGAGGACACTGTGTGTCCTCGTGGAAAACCAAGGGTGACTTCGAGAATCATCTTAGATTGCTTCTACCTCCTTTTTGCATGGCTTTGGGATGTCCCAGGCCCTGCCTACCAGGGCCAGAAGTGTAGGCCTCTGCAGTTTCTACCTGGTATTTTTATGTAGTACCTGGGATCTGAACTCAAGACCTGCATTTAGGGCAGAGTCTTATCCACTGAGCCATCTCTCCAGCCCCAATTCTATTATTTTTATGTCTCTACTAAAACTAATTAGAAAGCCAGGATGGCCAAGAAGAAGAGTGTGTTTGGGACAGAAAAGTTGCAAGGTCACAGTCTTAGGAACCCTTACATTTTGATATCTAAGAGCAGCAATGAGAGAGAATGGGGAAGAGGAGGAGGAAGCATGTGGGTGGAGTTTCGTTCAGGAACAAGCTCATTGGTCACGGTGGTGCCTTGTACATGAGTTGGGCTTCACAGGAGGGCACCTGACAGGTGCAGTGGTGCCTGCCCGTAGTCGCTGGTCGTGGGCAGGTGCAGAGGCGGGAGGATCATGGTTTTCAGGCCACATTGGTTAGTAACAAGACCTCCTCCATCTTTTCTGTAAGATAGAGGGTTTAGACTAGTCCTGATCTCATGGGATCTCCTCCTCTTCCTCTTGGACTGGCATTGCAGATGTATGCTGCTACACTTGTGAGTTCTTTCTAAAGGAGAGAGCAATCACCTGTCACAACTGTTCCTGAAGCAGAAACGATGGGTGTTTATGGGACTGGCAGCAGAGATGGACAAGTGTGATTGGAGGGACAATGCTATGAAGAAGCTCACTGGAAGCTGTGGGAGGAAGCGCAGAACAGCATGAAGGATGCTGAAGTATTGAGCAGGTCTTGTGTCCGTGCAACTCTAATTACCATTTTTCTCTTTTTTAAATTAGCCCGCCTTTGACACAGTTTTTCCTTGATTGTGGAGGACTAGCTAGAACAGATAAGAAACCAGCAATTTGTAAAAGTTATCTAAAACTAATGACAGAATTGTGGCATAAAAGCAGGTACGTACTTGATGTATTTATTATTCTATTTAAAATGAACATTGTCACTATGAACACAGTGCAGAGCTACTTAGAGACTGAAGAGGATGGAGGAGCTGTGAGCAGCTCGAGCCAAGCTGCGTCGCCGGCTGGCGAGGATGGAGTCCAGCCGCTGCCGTCAGTGTGCACTCGGGCTCCTGCAGGGCCGCAGTCGCGCTGCGGAGCTTGCGACCTCCTCGTGCTTGATCTAGTTTGTTAAGACAGCACTGATCTGTTAGAAGTGTCCATGAAGGTGCATTTTCCAAGAATTGCCCTGGGGAACATGATCATTTAGCAGAGAGAAGAGAATATTCTAAAATAAATTTAAATGATAAAAATATCCATTTAAAAATGTTTCTCTTTCAGGCCAGGTTCTGTTGTGCCTACCAATCTGTTTCAGGGAATTAAAGCTGTAAATCCAACGTTTCGAGGATATTCTCAGCAGGTTAGTTTTAGCTTTGGTAATCTGTACTGAATGAAAAATGTCATTATGTCCTTTTACTCATCACTGCTCTTCTGTATCTTTTGCTTCTGATGTGTTGAGCTGTTAGACAGGCCCAGGCCTCCCAGGCCGCCCTGCCCTGCTGTGGAGCTGGTTATGAACTCTCGACCCTCTGCCCTTGCCTCCCAAGTAGTGCATTACATGCACCTGCTGAGTGTTTCTTCTTGTGCTGGCATGGATCTAAGCACAGTGTTGGCGCAGCACGCTGCTCCTGGCTGCGGCCTTCTTGCTGTTACTAGACTTTTATAAAGTACATTTTGAGTGTACCTGGTCCTCACACATTTCTCTCTTTCTCTCTCTTGAAACAAAAATTACCTATTCCCATATAAATTTCTGGATCTTCAAAGATTATAATTTGTATTATGAATTGAAACCTAAGAATTTATTTTTTCAACATGTTCTTCAAATGAACAAGAATTGTGGGCTGGAGAGAACGCTCAGGATTAAGCCTCTGCCTTACAAGCAGAAAGACTTCAGTTCGGATCCCAGATCCTACGTTAATACACTGGGTGAAAATGTGGCATCCTGCAATTCCAGCCCTGGTAGCCTGGGAAACTCCAGAGCAAAGCAAAAAAGGAGGTAGAGCAATCCAGAGTGATTCCTGAAGTCTTCCTGGGGCCTCCACAGACATATACAGGGCCTTCCGATACACACAGTCCCATTGTACACAAAGAATTTTTCTTTAATATACTGCTCATGGACTGGAAAGATGGTTAAGGAGTAAAGGATACCCCCCAAGCGGAAGGTCTTGAGTTTGGTTCCAAGGCCCACATAAAAGCAGGTGGAACTGGCGGCAGCCTGCACTTCTGACTGTCGTGGGCAGAGCTTGGGAGAGCCTAGAGCAAAGGAACGAGGAGGTAGAGCAATCCAGGATGATTCCCCTGTCACCCTTGGGCCTCCATAGAGAAACACAGTGCCCTCTGATGTACACACACACACAATAAAAAATAATAATAAAATACAGTTTGTGAATGGGAACAGCTGTAACTGAAACCGTACTTTGATAATACTTGATTTTGGGATACCACTGATTGTCATATATGAACTATTATTTGTCTATGAGGAGAATGTTATTTTCTCTTATCTATTCAGTTTACTTATTGTAGCCATAATGAAAGTTTTGCCTCTAGACGATCTTCCATTTATTACCAAATACCGTTTTATTTACACGACTCTAGATCTTGTGAGTCCCGTCCTCGTGGTGCTTAATGTGCCTCACACTGGTGTCCAGTGCAAGCGGCGCGCAGGTCAGCTGCGTCTGCTCTCCCGCTCCATGCTGCTGTCCACTGTAACCAAGCAGTACACAGATCAGTTTGCGTCTTCTCACATCTTGCACGTGTTCCGGAGTAGTAACCAGTTCTGTTGGTGTGCCAGGATGCCCAGGAGTTCCTTCGGTGTTTGATGGATCTACTTCATGAAGAGCTGAAGGAGCAGGTAATGGAGGCCGAAGAGGACATTCAAGCAATAGCTTCCGAGGACGCCCTGGAAGAAGGGAAGAGCCAGTCAGATGTAGACTTTCAGTCCTGCGAGTCTTGTGGCAGCAGTGACAAAGCAGAAAATGAAATCAGCTCCCGAGGCTTTTCTGAAGATAACAACGAAACAACAATGCTCATTCAGGATGACGAGAACAACTCAGAAATAGCAAAAGACTGGCAGAAAGAGAAAACTTGCAATAAGATCAGCGCTGTGAATGGTGAAGCAGACCTAGACAAAGACAGAGACTCCGTGTCTGAGTCGGACCTCGGCAACCAGGAGACTGTCAAAGTGCAGATACATGGGAGAGCTTCAGGTGACAATCTAAGAGTCAGATTGTAGAGACGTGATATCTCACTGTGCCTGCTTAACTAACCATTACTTTTGAGCTTCAATGAATAGCGCTATAGTTTAGAATATTTTCATGGATGTGTTAGTCATGAAACACTGCAAGAGTTATGTGACCCATTTAAGAAATTGATCCTCGGCTGGAGGGATAGATGGTTCAGGGGTTAAGATTCTGCCTTACAAACAGAAGGTCCTGAGTTCGGATCTCAGGCCCCACATAAAAATTCAGCCTGTACTTCCAGCACTGGAAGGCTGACTGGGAAATCCAAGAACAAAACAATGGAGGAGAAGCAATCCAGGGTGATTTGTGAAGTCACCCTTGGTCCTCCACAGACACACACAGTACCCTGTGATACACCCCCCCACACACATGCAAAATAAACTAAAAAACACTGATCCTTTTGAATCAAGTATACATCACAATTTCTATGTGATATATGGTAGTTTAGAAAATATGTCTCCTTCGGATTTTCCCCTCTACTTAAGCAAACTACGTTGAGATGTGGGGACGGCTCCGAGGCTGGTATCTGCTTATGACCGGTCAGTGCTCTCGGGAAGGTAGCCAGATGGATGACTGTTAATTTACAGTCATCTCTTTAAGAGTTAATAGTGTTATCAGGTATTTTTACAACATTGTGTGTGACTTTAAATTTTTTTTATTTGCATTGACGTTTGCCGGGCAATCAGGACAGTTTTTGGAAATGACTTCTCTCCTTCGACAGTGGGCTGCAGGGGCTGAACTCAGGTGGCCAGATGTGTGTGGTACTTTTACCTGATGAGCCAGGACAGGAAGTTTTATTTCTGCAGGAAATGAAGAGCTGTATCAGTTTTGAAGGTGCTGGGAATCTAACAACAAATCATCATGAGTCTTCTGCTCTCTTGATTGATCTTAGAGTTTAGTTCTGAAGACTGTCTTCCCCCACTGTGTGATGGCTCACTGCGTAAGCTTGTTGACAGCTAGGACCTGAGTTTGGTCCCTGGACACATGATGGGCAGAAAGAACTAACTTCACAAGTTGTCTTCTGACATCCACATTTGCACTGTGACACACACACAAAATAAACTAATGTAAATTTTGTTACAAAAGGATCTTTCCCTAAGAGGCCACTCTCATTTTTATTATAATGAAAATGATCTTAAGTTCCACCTGGAGTTTCTGTTTGATTTTGGTTATCACGTTACTTTGATTAGTGGTCTTTTCCCACTTAAGAACTCTTGCGCTGGCTGTGGCTCAGGACAGAGCGCTTGCCTGGAGTTCGAGACCTTTGGTTTCTCCTCCAGCACTGCAAGAAATGGCAAATGTAAAGAACCCAGTTGTGATAGCACAACTTGTCTCCCACCCGGAGGGAAAGGCTGAGTCAGCGGCTGACCCTTGGCCAGCAAGCGTCAGCGGGTCTCAAAAGCAAAACACACAAAACCACAAAACAATTTTTTTAAACTTCGGATGAATTTTATTTTCTATTTTATTTATTTCTATTTACATTTTCTATTACATTTAGTGTGTGTGAGTGAGTGAGACATACATACACAATATAGTGTGACGACAGTCAGGAGCAGCTTGGGAGAGTCGGTTCTCTTCTTCCACTTTGTAGTTTCCAGGAACTGAACTCAGGTTGTCAGTTCTGCACAAAAGCCTGTCCCTAATGCCGAGCCAGCTCTCTGGCCTGGCCTTTTGCATGTTTATATAAATATATGTATTTAGAGAGAAAGTATGTATTTAGATCAGAGCCTTTAAATTAACATTTAGTATAACATGAAATTTACATTATTGGGCACAAGGAATAACTTAATAGTTTTATCCACTATTAATCCAAAATAATAAACATTTAAATACTACAGAGAGTGTCACTGACGTCCATTTGAATGAGCTGTCTGCGCCACAGAGCCTCCCGTCAAATGAAGGTGTTAATCCACGTTTATCAACAAGCCCTCCCAAATCAGGCAATTTGTGGCCAGGACTGGCGCCGCCCCACAAAAAAGGTAAAAGGATTCCTTTGTTCAAGTTCTTTTGTTAGGAATCTTAGTTTGAAGTGCTGGTTTTGGTATTTCATAATTTATTATTTTTTAAATATTTATCCAAGCGGTAGAGAAAAAGGAAGCAGGAGCGCTGTGGAGCGTGCGGAGGGCCAAAGGCAGCTTTTCAGCAGCTGGTTCTCTGGCCTCTGGGGATTGAACTCAGACTGCACTTGCTCACTTTTACCTTCTGAGCCGTTCCACTGGCCCTAGTGATTGTTCATTTAAAGTGTTATGAAAGATTATTCTAAAGTTGATAGACTCTCACAACTGTGATTACAATTTTTTTGTATTTAAAAATTATTATTGTTAAATTAACTTTTTAAATTCTGTGGAAGCAGACGGCCTGCATGTTCGTTCTCTTCTCCATGCTGTGTCTTTTCCGGCATTTCCTGTCACTGAAATCATGCAGTTTGTAGACTTTTGAAAGTGGTGTGTTTGTGAATGTACATACCTGAACATATTTCTCTAAATTACAAATTTGACTTATCTTTCGCTGCCTAATTACCACTTACTCAATCACTCATCCAAGGACTTTTAAGTTGCTTCAAATATCTGGTAATTAAGAACAACACATTCATGCTCAAGTTTCTGTATGAGCTTTAAGTACATGTTTGTCAAGGATATGAGGATCTAGGGTGTACTGGGCTTTTATGTTCATGTTATATTTTGTGTTGTACAAAGCTATCAACCTGTTCCAGAGTCCTTACCATTCTTCCTTCTAGCAACTGTAGACGAGAATCTTCGCACCTTAAAATGAAAAGCTATCAAATTTGTGGAGAGAAACGGGAGAAAGACTTTATGTCTTGTGTTAGGCAAAGTTCTTAAAGACATCAAAAATACATTTTACAAATAACCTAAACAATTCTTTGTAAAGGATGCTGTTAGAAGATAAACTGATGGGATTGAGAGGAAATGTTTGCAAAATAGGTAGATGACAAGAGCACATACCCAGAAGTGTGTATGCATAGAAGATCTGGAATGGAGCCTTGCTTGCTCCCCAAACAACAAGCACAAGCAGAATTGCCGTGAAGAAGTCGAGGCCAGCCCCCGTTTCCACCTTGAACCTCTCCCTCCTCCCTTTGACGGATATAATTATCCCGGAAACAGGCTGGATCTCATCGTGCGTGTGGAGCAGTGAGCTCTGCTGTCCATGGGTTTTTTCAGCTCTCCTATGGACATTTACGGTCTTTAAAACCATCTTAATCCTTGTTTTCCTTGGCTTCTATGCCTGTTTCAAGTAATGGTCTTTGTAGATCGTTCCACCGCATAGCAATTTTTATTATTTGATGTCTAGAAGGGAACCGGATATGGTGGTGTGTGTGCCCTTAATCCCAGCATTGGAAGGTGGGGCATCTCGGTGGAAGACAGTCTCGACCATCTCGACTGCGTAGTGAGCCTGGGACCCACATAGAGTTATTAAGACCCACAATACATTAAGTAAATTAAGTAGATACTCCAGAGAAAAACATGAGGCACTAACTTGATTCCTTAATATTCTGTTCTTTTAATTGTAGCTCAGTCTATGTCTCCAAAAAGAAAAAAGCAGCATAAGAAATACAGGAGTGTTATTTCAGACATATTTGATGGAACAATCATTAGCTCAGTCCAGTGTCTGACGTGTGATAGGGTGAGTATGCAGGGCTGTGACCTGGGATTTCTGAAGGATGTCATTGTTAAGAACCCGGGACGTGTGCTTCACTTTGCTGCTGTAGATCGTAGATCATACACGTAGTTCTTGTGTTACGTCAGTTAAAAATTGATCCTATGAGTAGAGGGCTTTTTTGGAAGTAACAACAACATCCTTTTTAAAAGCTGGTAAGTTCACCTGTTTTGGTTGCTCAGCAACAGAAACTGTTACCACGTGCACTTTCTCCCAAGGCGATGAAATCAGCATGTCGGGAGACTTGCTATTCAAAAGCAGAAGGTGGAACGTGAATCTCTTGCATTTGGTTTTTACTGGCGGCTTGAAAATATTTTGCCCGTTAGACAGGTGTTCTAATAATAAAGGTAGTGTCAAATTCATGTGCAGTAACAGGGCACAAATGAGAATCATTTTGAAGTAGTGAATAATGTATAAATCCTTCTGGATTGCTTAGATTTTCTTAAGAATACTTGTACTTTATTTTATTGTTGAATGTAGTTAGTGAATATGAAATGCTGTCTCAAAAACAAAAGAATAAAGTTTTTAATTATTACATTACAAAGTTAAATCTAAGGGCATCAGTGGGGTCATTTCCAGGTAGGTTATTAATTACACAGAAATGTCTTCATCTGTATATTGTGTCTCACAACATTTTAGTCAAGGATTAAAGACATTAGTGTGTGTGACACGCTCCATAGTGTTTTCACAGTTGTGCCCTGAGACGTGCATTTCTCACGCTGCAGCACCGCTGTTGCTGCTGATCGGGTCACTCTTGGCACTTCCCGGCCCCTTTGAAACAGTAGCCTGGAAGCTACGACATCATGAGATTCAGCCCTCCTCACTCCCACCACTGAGTCTGTACTTCCAAACACCATGCAAGCTTGGTGGCCGGATTTGTGTTCTTAATCATATAACATCTCACTTAATCATATAACATCTGATTTGGAGCTCCTAGTGGCTAATGTAAAGGGTTTCTGTGAAAATTAAATTTGGAATAGTATCTGATATAAAGAAAGTATATTTTCGTTTTTGCTATTGGTTTCTTGTTTATATTTGTCTATTATAATTTGTTTTGTTCTTTGCAAAATCTAATCTTGTAAATGTTTGTGCTGGATTTTCATTCCATTTTTAAAACCAAAAACAATTTAGGTGTCTGTAACCCTGGAGACCTTTCAAGATCTGTCCTTGCCGATCCCCGGCAAGGAGGACCTTGCTAAGCTGCACTCCTCCAGCCACCCAACGTCTGTGGTGAAGGCGGGCTCCTGTGG
The DNA here is from genome assembly GCA_023101885.1 of Typhlomys cinereus. Classification (NCBI taxonomy): domain Eukaryota; kingdom Metazoa; phylum Chordata; class Mammalia; order Rodentia; family Platacanthomyidae; genus Typhlomys; species Typhlomys cinereus. The sequence goes on along the minus strand of JALPQD010000231.1, from coordinate 3,488,811 downwards.
CGAGGCGTACGCTCCGCAGGGGTGGATAGCGTTTTTCATGGAGTACGTGAAGAGGTATGTTGCCCTCTTCTCTGTCTTGGTGGAGGGTGGCCTGCTGTGTCTGCTGTGCTAGCAGGACACCTCTTTTTCTTCTGTCAACGATGTTTCAGGTTTGTTGTCTCCTGTGTCCCTAGCTGGTTTTGGGGTCCAGTAGTAACCTTGCAAGATTGTCTTGCTGCCTTCTTCGCCAGAGACGAACTGAAAGGTAAGAATGCGATTATATTTATGACTTTGTAGGACAGTCTCATGGCGCATTTGGGCAGCTTAGGTAGGACGCTTCTGTTGGCATAGTGGCAGTGTCTGCCACGGCAGTGGACTACAGTGAGAAACATGTCCTGAAGGAATTTATCCAGATTCCTGTAATATGAGATGGCATCTTTGAAGCTGTTTTTAGAGATTCAAAGAAGGTAAAACTAATCCAAATAAGGGACTTAAAATTTGTCTCAGTGTCTGTCAGTCTCTATGTGTCTAGCATCTTGCTTGGAAACATGACAGGGCAGTAGTAATTCTGTGTGCTGAACGCATGGAAGAATGCAGCTCAGTAAACTCTGGAGGTTGCGAGCCCGGCAGACGCAGGCGAGGCAGCATGGGTCAGGCAGCACCATGCACGCTGGAGATGAATGACTAGATCTGTTCAATTTGCAGGTGACAATATGTACAGTTGTGAGAAATGCAAAAAGTAAGTGACATTTACAGTTTTTTAATTTCATGTTCCGTGGTTTATTTATTTATTTATTTATTTATTTTTTGGTTATTTGAACTAGTCATATGGGGGTAACACTTGACACTATGGAAAAATACAGGCTAGAGAGCCCTCTCCCAGTAATATAGGAAAGAGATGGTTATTTTTTAACAATGTGTTTGAGGTAAAGGCCTAATAGACTAATATATGGCATTAACAGAAGCGTATGTTTTGAGCAGTGGAATCAGTATGCATTTGTACTAAGTGTACTCTGAAACAAGGCAAGCCTGTACTTCAAGTGCACTTTTAACAGGCTGCATTCAGGAAGTGACCTTTGCAAACCCAGGTGCCCTTTGGAAGGGTCTCTAGGCCAGTGTGGTGACTCAGTGGGCGAAAGCGTGGCACAGCTGGGCCCTGGCGCCAGTGGAGAGCTGATCTCTGCAGCAGTGCCCTGGCCGCACTGCACCATGTGGTGTGCTCACATGGAGTCAGCCAGCCAGTCAGTAGGCTGTGGCGTTTCCACTTGCAACCAGCTCACCTTCTCTGTCCTGTCATAATTCCAGACTTTAAAAACCCCATTGGCATAGTGAGTCTGAAAAGCTGAGGAGAGACTTGATAAAGACAAATACTTTTGATGAAGAAGGAATTGGATTTTTTTTTAACAAATCTCTGTAATAGGAAAATAATGAGCTCTTGAGGACAGCTGCTATGGAATCTTCGTCCTGATATTTAGCTGCTGTCGGTGATTTCAGGAAAATCAGAAAGGGCTCGATGAAAAGCCGCCCGCCCTATACTTGGTCTCTGGCAAGAGCTGCAAGGGAAGGGGTGGAGGAGGGGAGGAGGGGAGAAGGGGGAGGGGGAAGGAGTGGGAGTGTGGGAGGGAGAGGGGGAGGAGCATCTTTCCTTGTGCAGCCAGCCAGCCAGTAGGAAAAGCAGCAGGTGAAGAGGGGAAGAACCGAGGTCCCTGTAAGCCCCAAGGAGGAGGAGGAGCTGTGCCGAGCTCCTGCGTGGGTCTTGTGTGCAGTTGGCTCTGAACTCAGAGTTGGGCAGCAAGTGCTTTTGACTGTAGAGTGTCTCTGTGCCCCGATACTAATTATTAATAAAGCTCAAGGCTTTTCCCCTATGTTAAAGCACAAAGGTGCTTTCAGGCCAGGTATACTCTGATACCTGTCTCAGTACTGAGGAGGGAGGATTGTGACTTTGAGCCCAAGCTGGGCTTCATAGCAGATTCTATCTCAAAACAAGGTAAAAAAGAAAAAGGTCTCAGTACATGGATCTGAATTACCAGTTTTGTAAAGTTGATAATTCACTTTATGCCGTTTTATTTATTTAGTTACACATTTGTTTAATTTATTGTTATTTGATTTTAAAGCGGAGTCTCATGTCTCCCAGGCTCTCTTGAACTCATTGTGAGGCTGAGGATGACCTTGGCTTTCTGATCGCCCTGCCTCTATCTGCTGAGGCCTCGGGCTGCAGCGTGTGCCACCATGCCCGGCGGATGAGGTGCAGGGGACCAAACCGGGGTTTCATGCATGCTAGATAAACACTAAAATAAGTCACATTCCTCAGTCCCTCAATTTTCTCTACTGAAAGCATTGTGAACTTCCACATTTTTATTAACATTCTGTTGGTATAAGTTATTTTTCAAAATAAATTCCCACTGTTTTGGGGTTAGATGTTAAGTATGTAACTATTAACATATTCGTAGAACATACTGTTACTTCGATAATCTTTTCTCTCAGTAGTTTCTAAAGGATTTTCGTGGCACATTTAATTATTCCAAGTCTTTTGTAGATTCATTAGTCTTTCCTTTCTTTCTTAGGTTGAGGAATGGAGTAAAGTTTTGTAAAGTGCAGAAGTTTCCTGAGGTATGGGCTCATGTTTGCATGTGGTACCGCACTTACCGAGCACCCTGGGTTAAGCGTCTCAGCTGGCTGGAGAGGTTGCGTTGGCGCCTGAGAGGCGGGTGCAGTGTCATGACGCTGCAGCAGTGCACTGCAGAGGGTCATCACACGCGGTAGGAAAGGTCGTCAGGCCGAGCCTGCTGAGAGCAAGCGAGCAGCAGTGACGCATGAGGGACCCTGCGTCGCTCTGTTCTCAGCGTCTGCGGAGCCAGGGCTGACTCAGGTTCCTTCGTTCATTTGTCTTGTCTTTTAACTCACCGCGAGTACTTCCTGCACTCCCTTTGCTTGCAATAGAAAACTAAATAAAAATTTTAAATAAACTTTTAAACAGCTTCATCATTTTATTTTGCTTGAATACTTTAGTTTCATTCCTATAGAATAAAAATCTTAATGTACTACGTTTTACCACTTCAAATGCTCTCAATTCTTTTCTGTTGACAAATTAGGACTTTGAATTTTAATCTCTTTCAGATTTTATGTATCCACCTTAAAAGATTTAGACATGAACTGATGTTTTCCACCAAAATCAGCACCCATGTTTCATTTCCGCTGGAAGGCTTGGATCTGCAGCCATTCCTTGCTAAGGACAGCCCAGCTCAGATTGTGACCTATGACCTTCTATCAGCCATCTGTCATCACGGCACTGCAAGTAGTACGTACACACTTGACGTGTTGTTTGCTAAAATAAGACTTGCTTGACCAGGAGAAAAAGAAGTTAAAAACATTTATGTGCTCGTCTTTAATTAAAAACATGTCAGACTTGGGGCTGGAGAGGTGGCTCAGGGGTTAAACCTCTGCCTTGCAGGCAGAAGGTCCCGAGTTCGGATCCTAGACCCCACGTATAGACGCCGGGCGGAAGCGGGGGCGGCCTGCGTTTCTGGTCTTGGTAGGGAGGAGCCTGTGAATCCCGGGGCAGAGTAAACAAGGAGGAGGTGGAGGCATCCATGGTGGTTCCTGAATTCGTCCGTGGTTCTACACACACACACACATGCATACACACACGCATACACTCATAATTGAATAAAAAAAAAATTAAAAAAAAACATGTCAGACTCTTGATTTAGGAGATGGACAGATGTTAGGAAAACAGCTGAGGGCAGTGGTGCTTCTGTTGCCCACGCCCAGGAGGGTTAGGGATAGTTTCAGGCCAGCCTGGGAAACAAGGGACTCTGTCAGCAAACAAATCAACAGACACCCCAAAGATTTTAAAGAGATAGGATGCTAATTATTTTCATGTTTGTTGCGCATTATATATGTATGTACGTTGAATTATCACCCTGTATAGTTTTGCATGTATGAAAATCGTGCCAGACACTAAATTATAGGATATGAAGTATTTTTCCTGCAGTATTTAGAATAATGGAAATTATAGTGTGGAAAATGAGAAAAATAATATATAAGGGCAAGCAAGACTTTAGTAGCCTTGCTTCCGTGTTGCATTTTTCAAGTCTACCTTTCTAAGGTGAGTGGGCTTCCCTGTGCTCTAGTAGTTAAGAAGCCCAGGAAAGAGGACTGTCAGTCCAAAGCCAGCCTGGGCTGTGGAGACCTTGTGTCAAAATAAAAATAAAAGATTGTATTCTTTTTTTCTTCGAGTGAATGTTTTGAATACAGATGCAAATGGGTGTCTAGTGCTGGCGCTGTTTATCCTTGATTTCCATGTTGAGTTCTAGAACTTTAAGGCTTTCTTTCTCGCAATGCAGGCGGACACTACACGGCTTACTGCCGAAACAATCTGAACAATCTGTGGTATGAATTTGACGATCAGAGTGTCACTGAAGTTTCAGAGTCCACCGTGCAGAATGCGGAGGCCTATGTTCTCTTCTACAGGTAACGGAAGTGCATCGTGCCGGTACTGCAGGGTGTTCTCAGTCCTTTTGATCTCTCTGGATTGCTGAGTAAAGATTAGAGATTGCATTCTCATGAGTGTAAAATAAGAGATTATCTACAGAATGATCTTTTGTTCAGAAAATGCTAAGTATTTATAGAAAGGACAAAGGCATATATTTTGTTTTATTGAGCTCAGTTTTCATTATAATGCATAATAACGAAGAAGATAATACTATAATAAAACTCTTTACTAGCTTTTAGAATCTTCTAAATAATGGCTACCTGATGAAACAGGAGCCACAGAATCAGACTTAATTTGATCTTCATAACAAACATTTGAATTTCTCCCATGTGTCCACAGCAGTAGAAACAATTCAGTGAACCTGGGAGAACGTATCAAGTATGGAAAGGTGGGACAAAGAGTGGTTTTCTCGAAATTCCAGTGTGTTAGTAAACTCCATCTAGTAATGATGAACAGGAGGGAACTGTCAGTGCAGTAAACAAGTCCTCGTCTTTCGCAGGAAGAGCAGCGAGGAGGCGCAGAAGGAGAGACGGCGGGTGTCAAGCCTGCTGCACATAGCTGAGCCCAGCCTCCTGCAGTTTTACATCTCGCGGCAGTGGCTGAATAAATTTAAGACCTTTGCAGAGCCTGGCCCTATTTCAAACAATGACTTTCTCTGTATTCATGGAGGTGAGAAATCCTGTTCTTCGACCAAGTGGTAGTGGGTTGCTGTTACTAAATCACGTATCAGTTAGAGCTGAGAGTTTTCCTCTTCTCGTTGCTCAGTTTCCATTGTGTCCAGCTGAGTGTATTGCTTCCAAGGATAAGAAAATGACGTTGAAGCCTCCAGAAGGCTTCATGCCACGGCAGCGAGAGACACTGGAGCTTTCTGTGTGTGTTGTTTCAGCCCAGGACCAGCTTAGAGCTGCTGATTCCTGAGCTGTCCAAACCCATAGCAACCGCCCTGTCTTCATGACAGCTTGCTTTTCAAGCAATGGAAGTGTGTTTGGAATTGAACAGAAAAGCACAATACTGGTTGTAGGGATTGACTGGCTGTGTTAGCGCCTACAGCGGTAGCGTGGGCACCGTGACTGGTCTCTGATGGAAGACCTGACACTCCTGTTTTATAGTGAAGTCACAAGAAGTAGGAACACCTGGATCGAATGCAGAAACTTAAATCTTAGCAGATTCTCTGTGTCTGGGCCTGCAGCTTATGCTTTACTTGAAAACTTAGCTTCATGCCCCCAAATAAAATAAATCAGTTATTCTGAATGCAAATGTTAAGGTGTGTGCTTATCCTGAGGGCACATAGAAATGCTTTTTACTTAATGTTTTGTAAGGAGAGATTTAATAACAATGATTGGGCCATCAAAGTGGTTTAGAGGGCTGGCAAGATGGCTCAGTGGGTAAAGGCACCCGCTTTCAAACCTGTTGGCTTGAGTTCTATCCCTGAAAGGCAAACATGGTAGAAGGAGATGATTGACTTGTTTAAGTTGTCCTTTGACCTGCACTGTGCACCATGGCACATATTTTTCTGCTCTCTCTCTCTCTCTCTCTCTCTCTTTCTTCTCTCTCTCTCTCTCTCCCCCCCTCCACTTTCTCCCTCTCTGAAATATTTCTTTTTTTTAAAAGCTGGTCTTGTGGGTGAAAGCAGTAGGACCTGCGTTTGATCTCTGAAACCCACATGCCAGGAGAGAACCAGCTCCTAAAAGTTGTCCTTTGACCTCCATGCAGATGGCCGCACTCACACATACATGCACAGATATACAAAACGAACAAGTAAAATAAGTTGTGTACAGATCTAGTTCCAGATGGTTCACACACACACAGAATATTGGTTGAAAGCCCATGCTTGGGAGGCCAAGGCAGAAGGGTTACTGCTGACTGAGATCTTGTCACAAAAAAAAAAAAAGTTACTGTTACAATGAATGATGAGTATGTGAGCTGGTGATAGAGAGCTTGTTGCTCACCGAAGCTGAGTCAATCTTCAGCACTGCATAGCTGAGCCTTGGAAGTAGTATCAAGAGATTGAAGAATGAAAGGTGAAGTGAACCTGTGTAAAATGTTTTCCAGGCGTCCCTCCGAGGAAAGCTAACTATATCGAAGACTTGGTGCTGATGCTTCCTCAGAACATTTGGGATAACCTGTACAGCAGGTTTGTTTTGACTCCTGATATAAGCATTAGTGAAACCAATACATGTGCTGTAGGGATGGAGGTCCAGTATGCCACAGGTTCTATGTGCATGTGAAACACTCTGGCTTTGTAACGTTAAATCTGCAGTGTACGAAGGAAGAAATTATGTTATCTGTGAACTTCACTGTGCTTTTTAACTTATTTAGAGGATGTTACCTGTCCCAACACTAAAATTTTCATGGTGCACAGTCCCAAAGTTGACTATACTTGCTCCTAAATTTTATAATTTAAACATTTTACGCTGTAATTTTTCTACTAATTTTGTTTCCTTAGTTAAATATTAAAATACATTCATTGTGTGCTTCTTGAGCAGGAGAAGCCTTTGATTGTGACTGTTCATATAACTAAGATTTATGTGTTTTGGGCTATTTTTGATTACTCCTTTAAAAAAAATTGGGAGGGAAAGAAGGGGGTAGGGAGAGAGAAGAAAAAGGAAAGAGGAGGAGGAAGAGGCAAGAAGGCATGTGCACACATACCACAGCCCACGAGTGAGAGTTGGTTTTCCTCTTCGACCTCATGAGCTTCTGGGGGTCCAGGCTCTCTTGCTGCCACTCATTTACTTTGTTGGAAATCTAACATTTCCTAGCAGAAGTAGCTGTAAGGGAAAGGTCAAATGCAGATAAAGCAGATTAAGGAGACATGTTGATAATACTGTTTACTCAAGTAAACATAAAATCAAGTTTTTTTACAACTTTTTTTCATATTGAGAATTTTCCTATGAGCACTGATTCTTATCTAGGAATTAGACATTGACTAGAAAACTAGAAATTCTTTCTCAGGATGTGACTTTGTATGAACTGTTGTAATTGTCATGCTTGAAAACGTTTTCTCCGTGTTAGGTACGGAGGAGGACCAGCAGTCAACCATCTGTACGTTTGTCACACTTGCCAAATTGAGGCAGAGAAAATTGAAAGAAGAAGAAAAACTGAGTTGGAAATTTTTATTCGGGTAAAAAAATAGAGCTTTTCAAATTGAAATGATTGTATGAAACAGATGAGGATCTGACAGCTCTGGACTCACAGTTTGTGAATGCAGCATTTGGGTGAAAGAGGTGTAGCCGATTCCATTGTCTTGGTGCATGACAGGGCCCCCCTTCATCAGTTCACTGAAGTAATAGCAAGTTAAGTTAATGTAGCTCTTTTATTTATGGACTGGAAAAAAAATGTTGTTTTTTTTTTATAATTTAAAAAAAATTTTTTTATTTATTCAATTGTGCGCGCGTGTGTGTGTGTTTATATGTATGTGTGTGCGTGTGTGTAGAACCTTTGCGAACCACCATGGACACCTCCACCTCCTCCTGTTTACTCTGCCCTGGGATTCACAGGCTCCGCCCTACCAGGACCAGAAATGCAGGCCCCCCCCCCCCCCCCCCCGCGCTTCCGCCTGGCGTCTATACGTGGGCCTAGGATCAGAACTCGGGACCTTCCGCCTGCAAGGCAGAGGCTTAACCCCTGAGCCACCTCTCCAGCCCTGGAAAGAAAAATGTTTTTATGTATTGGCCATGGCAAGAAATCTTACAGAAATGGAAAAGTCCTAAACGTTTTCTCGTTAGTTTGCCTGCATGTCTGTGACTGTGACCCGCACCCTCACCCTGAGCCTCCATCTCAGTGCCAGCAGTCGTGGAGTCTGCTCTCCATGGGCACAAAACAGCACCTGCGTGCCAGAGTCAAAACAGAATTTCATGCCATGACTTGTGTATTGACCTTTTTGAAAAATATGATCTTGCAAAAAGTTTCTATGAGAGTTGTGTGTTGGACTCACCCTGAGTTAGCTGTGATAGTGTCTCTTTCAGGGGTAGTGGAGAGATGCCGAGCAAGGGGAAGCCTTGAAATGTCCTTAGGCTGAAAGACACAGTGTCATGCAGCCCTGAGGGAGGAGAGGGGCTCCCAAATGTCTCCAGGGAGCATTTTGCTAACAATTTGATTTTATATTTTTGGGTCTCCGGACTGTGAGAAGACAGATTTCTCTTTTTAGTTACCAAGCTTGTGGTAATTTGTATAGTAGCCCTCTGCAGTTGGTATAGTGGTATAATCTCCTGTGTTGTGTGGTAGCCCTCTGCAGTTGGTATAGTGGTATAATCTCCTGTGTTGTGTGGTAGCCCTCTGCAGTTGATATAGTGGTATAATCTCCTGTATTGTTTACCTTAAACCAAGCCAATCCTGTAAATCCTTAACTCTTTGCCAGTTCAATACATTCAGAAGGCTGTCAGTTCCCAGTCCAGTACAGATGTTGTTGGATACCTTAGGAACTGAGTCTTCTGAAAAGTAGCAGAGGCCAGAGTTAAGGATCTAAGAAAAAAAGCATGTGTGTGTCTGCATAGTTGTGTGTTGTTCTAATTTCTTTACCTTGTAAGATCAGATTGTTGTGAAAAAAAATTGATTTCTGGTTTGGGGCATATATTGTATCATATACTCCAGCTCTTAGTTACTTTTCCTACTGCTGTGGTAAGGTCCTCTGACAACAGCCATTTGAGGGAGAAGGGCTGGTTCTGGCTCACAGTTCCCGTGTCTGGTCCTTCAGGGCGGCTCAAGGCAGGTCATATGTCTGGTCCTTGGGGTGGAGCTCAAGGCAGGTCACATGTCTGGTCCTTCAGGGCAGAGCTCAAGGCAGCAGGAGTTTGAAGCAGTTGGTCACATGTGTCCAGTCAGGAATAGACATGAAAAATGCTTGTGTTTCGCATACTGTCTGTATTTCTTACAGTTCAAGACCTCTACCCAGGAAGTGGTCCTGCCCAGAATTAAGATGTGTCTTCCCACATTAATTTACCTAATACCATGATCCCCACAGACATCTCAGAGATAACCTTACTAATCGATTCTAGTTCCTGTCATGTTTGTGCCTTGTAAACTTATCGCGCGGTGTGTGTGTATGTGTGTGTGTGTGTGTGTGTGTGTGTGTCTGTAGAAGGCACTGTGTGTGCGTGTGGATGATTCTGGAATTATCCTGGATTGCTCTATCTCCTTTTGGCTTTGTTCTGAAGTTTCTTAGGTTCTGCCTTCCAGGACTGGAATTGCAGGCTTCTGCCATTTCTGCTTGGCATTTTTATGTGGGACCTGGGATCCGAACTTAGATCTTTCTGCTTGTGAGGCAGAGGCTTACACACCCTGAGCCATCTCACCAGCCCTTCATGGAAATCTTATAATGTATAATGACTGCATTCATTCTAATATTAAAAAATCCTCATAGGACTGGCAAGACTCAGCAGGTAAAGGCATTTGCCACCAAGTCTGAAGATCTGAGTTTGGTCTCCAGAACCCACATCGTGGAAGGAGAAAACAGATCACTTGCAAGTTACAGACATGCATGTGTGTGCACGCACGCACACGCACACACATACACAAACTTGTTTTTTTTTTAATCCCTGGTCTTTAATAGTTCCAACTTTTTAAAAATTCAGTTTTTATGAGCTTCTATGAAATAAAAAATAATAACGTGCCTCTAACATTTAATTAAACATTCTAAAATAAATGGCATCAGGACATTAGGTCATTGGGTTCAAATAAGACCTTGATCCAGCAGGGCAAATACCAACTCCAGCCATTAAGCAAGGTCCCAAAACGCCTACAATCTTGGATCTTTCGTGCTTTCAAAAACCAGTGCCGTGTAGTTGATGCTACGAAGTTCTGCTCCTCGTAGCATGAGGCCCTTGAACCACATGGTGTGCTGACTGGGGAAACTCCTTTATTGTTTCCTTCGAGGAGCAGGCAGTCCCTCCAAGTCAGGCCTTCTCCTTGAAATGAGTTATTCATATATCCGCAAGGTAGAGCCTCCAAGTGGTGGGTTTGCCTGCAGGACACAGGTCCGTCGTCCAGCACAGCACAGATTGCCCTCCAGTGGTGCTGAGCTCCGTGACAGTTACAGCTGCTTCTCAGCATCAGGGCCGAAATTACCTCAACTTCTCACCTTCCTGCTTATGCTTCCCTTGACCAAGTGCTGTGCTTGCAGGTGTGCAGTACCACAGCTGGGTGTGCAGTACCACAGCTGGGCGTGCAGCGCTGTGCTTGCAGGTGTGCAGTACCACAGCTGGGCGTGCAGTACCACAGCTGGGTGTGCAGTACCACAGCTGGGTGTGCAGCGCTGTGCTTGCAGGTGTGCAGTACCACAGCTGGGTGTGCAGTACCACAGCTGGGTGTGCAGCGCTGTGCTTGCAGGTGTGCAGTACCACAGCTGGGCGTGCAGTACCACAGCTGGGCGTGCAGTACCACAGCTGGGCGTGCAGTACCACAGCTGGGCGTGCAGTACCACAGCTGGGCGTGCAGTACCACAGCTGGGTGTGCAGCGCTGTGCTTGCGCATGGTTTGTGCACGCTGGGTAAACAAGCACACCACCAACTGGATTACATCCTTGATCCCAATGGTTTTCAGTTGTGCTCATCTCTTTAATAATTGCTGTTGCTTTGTCCTTTCATGTTCTTCCTGTTTGTAATTTAAACCATGTTTACAATCCTTTCCTTGCCAAACTGTGTGTCTTCATATCTTCCTCTAGGAGTTCTCACTTCAAGCTTTACTAAGTGCAGTGAGCAATAACCGTGCCACAGTCTGAATGTTACACTGTCTTGAAATTTCTTGCAGCAAACAACTTAGCCATCATTTTTGATTTGCACCTACTCAACATGAAGTGTGGTCAGATTCTTTGCTGGAATATAACCCGAGTGGCCTCCAGTTTGATTATGAAGTCTTATTGGCACTTGCTGTCCTCTGTCGTGGTTCTATGCAAATAGCCAATTTGTGTCCCAGAAACATTTTTGCCCTCAAAATACATTTTTCAGTGTATTGAAAAATCCTGAGTCAAGTTGGTGACACATGTCCTGCTGTCTCGACACTTGAAAGGTAGAAGCAGGAGTGTCAGGAGTTGGAGGCTCCTGGGTGGGCTCACACACTCTCAAGAAAGACATGGAAACATCAAACGAGGATAAGGATTAGAGTACAGTGTAAGGGACCAGTCAGGTTGCAACTTTAAAGTCAAGTGGTCAAGATTGACCATTAAAACAAGAACTCTTGGAATTGTTTAAAAAAGAAGGGGTGTGTAGTGAGAAGCCGGAGCACGAGGGGTTGTGTGCAGTGAGAAGCTGGAGCACGAGGGGTTGTGTGTAGTGAGAAGCCGGAGCACGAGGGGCGTGTGCAGTGAGAAGCCCGAGCACGAGGGGCGTGCTGGCTGGTCTCTAGCAGTCATCCAGGCTCCCTTGGCCCCAGTAGAAAATACAGAGGAAAGCTCTGAAGATTAAGTCAGATCACAGGTGCTGAACTATTAAGAATCTTCAGGCCAGTGAGGCGGCTCAGTGAGGAAAGGCACCTGCTTGCAAACCTGGTGACTCTCAGAGTCCATTTGTGGAAGGAGAAGAATCACTTCCAAAAGTTGTCTTCTGGCCATTTGAGTCTTGGCATCTCGCTCTCTCCCCCCTCCGTCTCTTTCCCCCTCCCTCCCTTTTTCTCTTCCAGCCTCCCTGTCTCTCTTCCCCTCTTTCTCCCTCCCCCAAATATTAAAAAGAAGTTGGGGGACTCTGAATACTGCCAAGTCAGCCGAGTGCTTGCCAAGCATGCGCAAAGCCTTGGCCTTGGTCGCCAGTGTGCAGAGGGGTGTGTGGCGCGTTCCTGTGATCCGGAGACTTGTCTTCAGCTGTGCAGGGAGTTGGAAGCCTGTCTGGGACACGTCCTTCAGGTGGAGGGCGCTTCTCTCAGCCGGAAGACACTGGGTTCAGCTCCCAGCACTGAAACAGTCGGACCAGCAGCCTGGGGACAGTGTCAGGGATTTGGTTAAATTTCATGGAATAAATGATACCGCGAAGCAGGTCATTTCTGTCCATAGTGTATCAACATTTGTTGCCCAACATGAAATGGTTTCACAGGAATCACATGTACTACTGTAGTTAGATTCCAACTGCCATTCCTGCCCTGGAGGCACTGTTTTTGCACCTCTTTCTATTCCAGTTTTCTGACCACTTTTTTTCTTTTCAAGTTGCAGTGGTAGAAGTCTGAATGACTAGCTTATGCAAAAAGAAAATTATTGGGCTAGAGAGAATGGCTCAAAAGGACCTGAGTTTGGATCCAGTTCCTATGTAAAAAAAAAAAAAAAAAACACCAGGGAGATGTGGTCACTGCCTACAGTTCAGGCCATGGAAGGCAGAGCCAGAGCAGAACAATGAGGAGGAGAAGCAATCCAGGGTGATTCCTGAAGTCACTCTAGGGCCTCCACAGGGACACATAGTGCCCTCTGATATACACATGTGAAAATCATTTTGAAAATAAAAATTTTAGAGCCGATAATGGCGACACACACCTGTAATCCCAGGCCACCCTATTAGGTGGCGTGAAAGGGGCAGAGGTGGGTGGATCTGGATGTGAAGGCTTCAGCTAGTGGTGAGGCGGGACTGCCCAGGGCTACAGGAAACTTTGAAAAAAATGAGAACTCCAGAAACTGGAGAGTCAAGGTAGCCCTAGGTATCTTGCAATGGAAACTGCCATTGGAAGGATTCTGCACTGTTCATGATCGGTTAGGTCTTGCCTTTGAAGAGCTGATGCTAGGAGAGTTGTGCTTAATTGAGTCACATACCTTAGAGCTGGAGAACTGGAACACCCCATGTTACATACATACGTGTCTCGCCTGAAAAATAGTATGCACAAGGTTCTCCGTTGTCACTGCTGTTGAACATAGTTACAGTGAGATGGTGGATGTAGTGTTTGAAGATCACAGTGAGCGTGGTGGCGCCTGCTGTCCTCCCAGCACTTGGGAGGCATTGAAGCAGGAGGATGTCTTCATGCCATCTGATCTAGGGCAGCATGGACCAGTGTGAGATCCTGTTTCAGAAAACAAGGAAATGAAATTTAAAAAAAGATTTTCAAAAAATATATGAAGTATCTGCCTAAGACTTTGCCTACTTATCCAGTTTTTTATACCTTTATATATATTTGTTGAATTTTGAGACATAAACTAGACTTGTTTATTAACAGGAGATACTACATATCCTGATATTAAAATAATTTGCACCAGGGTCCATCCAAGCAGTTCTGTGTGTGTGTGTGTGTGTGTGTGTGAGATTGTCTTATTCATGCTGAATATCAGTGGCTGTGTTCTACTACAGAGCAAGAGCAGAAATGAGGCCTGATTTTTCCTCTTTGCAGCTCAACAGAGCGTTCCAAGAAGAGGAGTCCCCGGCTACCTTCTATTGCATCAGTATGCAGTGGTTTAGAGAGTGGGAGAGCTTTGTGAAGGGTAAAGATGGAGGTAAGTGGCTAGTTGCAAAGTTGTCAGGCGTTCTATTTGATGACTATTTTTTGAATTCTCTATGTACTTAGAATACACCAGTGAGCAAGAGACCTCTGCATCTGAGATCTGCTCTAGCTTATAGTCTTGTTGCTTGGAAGTATTTATGTACGTACATATAGCATATGCATGGCAAGAGTAAAGGTAAAGTAAAATGCCTTTAATCATAATCTTGAAAAATTTAAAATATAATAGGTGAGTGCATAAATTATGGTTAGTTCAATACAATGAATTAACCAGCCTGCTTCTATGGGCGGTGCCTGCTCTTCTCTACTGTCTTCCTCTGCACCGCCCTGCTGCTGGGCAAACCTGCCTTGTGGCGAGCAGGAAGGCCGCACACAGGCCTGTCCGTGTAGGAAGATTTTGTAATTATTTTCTTGCTAGTGTCTGTTTTGTTGCTTTTGAAAAATGAACAAACACTGTACTTTTTACCATTTTTCAGTCTGCTACAAAATGTACTTTTCCTTTTTCATATTTTTAAAAATTTATTTAGCACGAGAGAGAGAGAGAGAGAGAGAGAGAGAGTGCATGCACTGTGTACCCCTGTGGAGGACTAAGGGTGACTTCAGGAATCACCAAGGGTTGCTTCTACCTCCTTTTTTGCATGGCTCTAGGTTTTCCCAGGCTCCACCCACCAGGCTCAGAGGTGTAGGCCACCACCATTTCCACCTGGAGTTTTTTATGTGGGACCTGAGATCTTAAATCAGGACCTTCTGCTTTTGTGGCAGAGTCTTAACTCCTGAGTTATCTTCCAGTTCAGGAGTTTTTCTTTAATGATATTTAGGGAACATTTTGATCTTCGATTCCCAAATGAATCGTGAAGAAATGATTTCCATTAGACTTTTAAACTGAAGAGCTATTCTCACCTTTCTTGGTTCTGTTTTGTGGCAAGTAAGATCCAAAAGAACACAGCTCAGGAGAAGACATTAACAATAGGCTAAGGTGGGGGAGGGGAGCAGGGAGATGCAGGTCACTGGCCGCAAAAGGCAGAAGAGAAGGGGCTGGAGGTGGCTCAGGGTTTAAGCCTCTGCTTCGCAGGCAGAAGGTCCTGAGTTCAGATCCTAGACCCCATGTATAGACGCCGGGCGGAAGCGGGGGCAGCCTGCGTTTCTGGTCCTGGTAGGGAGGAGCCTGTGAATCCCGGGGCAGAGTAAACGAGGAGGTGGAGGTGGTCCATGGTGGTTCCCGAATTCGTCCGTGGTTCTACACACGCACGCACACACACACAGTTGAATAAATAATAAATAAATTTATATATAAAAAAAGAATGGCCATTTAAAAAAAAAAAGGCAGAAGAGTCGGCTCCTCAGGTGTCCTCTGACCTCCATACCTGCATTGTCACACATATTCAACTTCATTCGTGTACATGCCATAATAATTTTTTTCATAGTAATAAGTTTAAAAATTAAAGAACAGACTTTGTCTGGATTGCAATTCAGCAGCAGAGTACTCACTTCTCATGAGCCTATGCTGAGCTTGCAGTACAGAGAGAGAGACAGAGAAGCAGAACAAACAATTTGATATGTTTGTAAGTCTCAGTTATTTCAAGTACAAAATTATGTAGTTCTTTGCTGCATTTCTTTAAAAGTGCATTTTATAATTCTTTTTCCCTTTTGACTCAGATCCTCCAGGTCCTATTGACAACACTAAAATTGCAGTCACCAAGTGTGGTAATGTGATGCTCAAGCAGGGTAAGTTTGACTGGGCACGTGTTTACTTGATAATTCTGTTTGTGTCACATAGCCCAGGCTGGCTCAGGGAGACAGCCTGTGTGTAGCCCTCCTGCTTCGCCGTAAGGCGGGAGCAAGGCCCGCGCTGATGGCGCAGCGCCCTCTCAGTGGTAGGAACTGCAACCCAGTTGTCATGGCATCTTGTTTCTAACACAAGGTGAATGAAAGTCAGACATAGAGAAGGACAAGCAGTGGAGAGCAGCATGCGCTGGATTGTGTTTGAGGAGAGGTTTGGCAGGGACGAGGTGGAACGCGTCTGGTCACTTTAAGGACCACCCGGCAGGCTGTGGCACCTCCTGGAAGGTCCTCAGCTGCCCCAGGGGATGTCGCTGGTGGGCTCACTGAGCGCTGGTCAGCATGAAGGCAGTCTGTGATATTCTTTCTGCGCGCACACAATTTCAGGAGCAGACTCTGGTCAAATTTCTGAAGAAACGTGGAGTTTTCTGCAGTCTATATACGGTGGAGGGCCTGAAGTTATCCTGCGACCACCAGTTGTTCATGTGGATCCCGATACATTACAAACAGAAGAAAAAATTGAAGTAGAAACTCGGTCTTTATGATTTTAAAGAGAGAGCTCTATGAGAGACAGTTTTCACTTTTCTTGGTGGACATATTCAGAAGCATTCCTTAAAGCATGTTTATTTTCTTGATTTCTTTTTGTATCTTTTATCACGTTTTTTTCCTTTTTACTGGGCATTATCAGAGTATGCTGAAATTTGTAATATACTGTAGGTTAATATATTTAATGCTAAATAACCATGGTTTTTTGGTGTAATGTTTTTGAAAGAGAAGGGACAATTGAGGTCAACTGGTAATTAGCAGGTTATCTTTAATCTTTGTACTACATGTGGATCCATAATACCCTTTGTAGAACTGTAAATACTGTAGCTTTCTCATTACTCCAGGCCACCTTACTCACCAATCTTTTTAGTTATCAAAAGCCTAATTTAATGTATAGTTTTGACATGGCTTTGCATAAGGAACCTATTTTAAAGTGAGGGTAGTAGAACATTGTTAATTTCCTAAAGCTCAGGAAACATTAGGTGTTGACTTCTTTTGCACCTCAGCACATAAACTAGTATATTAATAATTACAAAATGTCTTTTTGAATGTATCAGAATGTACTTAGAGTGGAATTTGTCACCAGATATTAGTAACTTATTGCTGCTTATAATGTAAAATGTTAAACCTTAATTCTGTTAGGTCTGAGTAGTATTCATTAATGTCAGTGACTAAAAACTTAGAGATACTTTTAGGCCACTTTTTATTTTGAGAGCATGAAGTACAGAATGTTTTCATGAGATTGTGGTTGATGAAGCTGAAACTACTTGCAAATGATTTTTTTAATGAAATGTCTAAAATCTATTTGAATGATACAGCATGTGCTGCTGTTTGCTTGATTATGTAATGTCAAATGCTAAACTATATTTCAAGTAGAAAACATGCTGGATTTCATTGAGACTGTTGACTACTAGTCTATTCATGATGACTTTGTTTCAGTGTGGCACAGTGTACCATCTGAAACAATGTTCAAATTAGTTCAATAAAAGTGATTTAAAAATACATAACCCGAATGTTGAATTTATTTGATAGAATTCAAAAGTGAAGGGTTCATCCTATTAATGCCTTTGTTATAACTTATTCAGAGATACACACATAATAAGTCATCTGCTACAGTAAGATGTTTAATGAAAGGGTGTTTTAAACCACCATTCGCCCGCAGCGCTCAGAGGCTGAGGCCAGTCTGGGCAACTTAAGGCTGCATCTCCAAACAAATGAAAGTCATCTACGTAAGAGGATTAGAAGCTTTGAGTTATTCTTTTTTTTTTTTTTTTGAGGATTAAGGTAGAGTTTATTAGAGAAGAGAAAGGTTGGAACTCACAGACTCCAG
The DNA here is from genome assembly GCA_023101885.1 of Typhlomys cinereus. Classification (NCBI taxonomy): domain Eukaryota; kingdom Metazoa; phylum Chordata; class Mammalia; order Rodentia; family Platacanthomyidae; genus Typhlomys; species Typhlomys cinereus. The sequence continues at coordinate 3,471,283 of JALPQD010000231.1, read as the reverse complement.
ACGTGGAGTGCCATGAGGGGCTAGGGAGCCCATGAGAACTCACGGTGCCAAGGCATGGAATTCATGAGGAGCAAGGAGCAAGAAACAGACTCATGGCACTGGAGTGCCAGGAGGGGCTAGGGAGCCTCCAAGAGAAGTAGGCAGCTGGAAACAGACTCATGGCACTAGAGGACCATGAGGGGCTAGATAGCCCAAGCTTTGAGTTATTCTTAAACTATAAGTTTTTTTTTTCTTTTATTAGCCTCTGCTTGGAGAATCTTTTTCGGGTGCGCCTGGAAGGTTCTTGTCAGGAGTCAGCACCTGACAGTTCTCTGCTCTCAGCTCCCCGGACAGTCTCTCTAGCGGTACTGGGGTCCCTGTCTTCTAAGACTCAGCCGTCTGAAAGCAGCCTGAGTAGATGTGGGTCATCAGCCCCTCCTTGCTGGACTCAGCAGCCGGCGAGAACCCAGAGTCTCCGGCGTTCAGTCTGGCTTTGCGTGGCTCAGCTGAACTCGGCGTGTAGCTGCTGGCCTCCAGACTTGTGGGGCTGCAGGCTCTGCGTCTGGTAGCACTAACTGGCCAAAGCAAGTTACGTGACCTCTGACGAAGGGACAGGGAAGTAGATTCTAATCTGTGTGGGCCAGGCTGGCTTGGACATCCTGCAACCCTCTGTCCACATCCTGAATGCTTAGAATTACAGACAAAGCCCAGAGAGGGGAACTGTGGTCCCGAGAGAAAGGCAGGGCAGTGGGCACTTGGTGTTCTCCCCACAGTGCGTCATTTGTTCGTGCTGGAGTTCCTCCTGAGGCCTTGGCAGGTGCCTTGGCCTCCATTTCCTTATTGCAAAGCAACGATCTCCTGTGGGTTACTGTCCCACCAAGAGCTTTAGTAGATGAAAGTACCCTGTCAGTGCACAAGCTCCTTCCTAGTTCCTGGCCAAGCTAACATGCCTCCCGTTGCATCGTCCACGGTGCGTCACAATCCAGAGAGCACAGGTGCCCATGAGAAATGTCATGAGTTACAGTCGCACTGCATGATACTGCCCAGGCAGGTCTATCAGACCACCCTGGATTTACCCATGTGAAACTGCTGCAGATGGGTGTCCCAAGTGTGAGCAGTGCGTGAATGTGGCATCAGGTGTTCTCTGCCGGCAAAGCTGCACCACCTCTCGGGCTTGGGACGCTTTCCTATCGTAACGGTGCACCTGACGACATCACTGTCACAGTTTGTGGTTTATCTGGTGGTACTGGCCACGGCCACTTGTCAGTTGTCACTAGCTGGTGGGCTGGTTTTGCTAGAAGGTCAGTGCAAACTTCTCATGACTAGGGTTTTTGTAATCACTACTGGACTATGTCAATACTGGAGGAGACGCCAAATTTCTCTTTCTTCTCTTCCGTGATTCCCACAGGGCCTCTCTACATGGCTTCGCTCTCCAGCCAGATAGGCAGGTGAGTTCCAAGAGAGCAAAAGGAAATGCTGCAGGCTCACAAAGGCCTTGGAGTGGCACTGTGTCAGCACACTTTTAACATCTTTTTCGGTGCAGAACCATGCAAAGTCAAGAAGAGGAGAACGACTTCACTAAAGCCCCCAGTGTGAGAGTCTACCAGTTTGACTAGGCCCAAGAAACAAGATGGAGGGAGGGACGTGCAGTATGCAGCCACCTCACTTTTAATGTACAAGGACCAGAGAGTGGTTCAGCTGGTGAGATCCCGATTATTCCAAAGCAAAGTTACTGATGAACTTTTCAAATAAATTTTTTTTTATTTTTGCAGTGTTGGAAATTGAACCCAAAGCTTTGCACATGCTGTGCTGAGCACGTGCTACCGCACTGCTTCATCCCAGCCGTCCACTAACTTTATCTCCTGGTGGTTGTTGAAATCAGTTACTTCGTCATGGCTGCAGAATAGTGTTTCTAACTGAAGCACTAGTGTGTTGGGTGCTGAGAACTGAACCCAGGGACTTTTGCATGCTAAGCACAGTTCTCACGGTTTGATTTGACCTACGTTCCTGAAGACCCAAGCGGTCGTGCTGCTGACAGATGACTGGATCCTCAGGGTGCTGACGTCGTCAGTTCATGCTGCGCAGGCATTAGGGACATGCCTTGAAGGTTTTTACCTCTTCCCCAGCCTCCTGGTGCCACGTGCCTTCTAGCTGCAATGACACGAGGGGCTATTCTTTGCCATGTTTCTGCTATCCTAGGTCTAAGGACGATAGAGTCAGCTGACCAGGACTGAAACTCCTGAAGCTTGTAGCAAAACAAATCCCTCCTCCCCTAGGATTCCACGACTTCTTCAAGAGCTTCTTCAACTGTAAATACATGGGGCGGGCGCAGTGTTGCAGCAGTGCTAACTTAGCTTTGTCAGCTGGTGCCCCCCAGGATCTTAACCCAGGCTACTGCTGCATTCTGTAACTGAAGATGACCTTGAACTTTAGCGTTTGCACCTCCCAAGGGCTGGATTAATGGTGCGTCTCACCGTGTCCGGTTTCATGGGTGCTAGAGGCCCGGGCTTTACGCATGCTCGGCCAGCGCCCTACCAACTGATGCATCCCCAGAACAGTTTCTATGGTTCACATCAACGGAATGAAAAGTAGGGCACGGCCTGAAGGACAGATTCATCTTCCCTTTACACGGTCCCTCTGACACGGGGTCTTGCTGCACAGTCCTGGCTTAGTTGGTACACAATACACAGTCCACTTGTCCTGCGCCCGCTGCCAAGTGCTACGATTCTAGCTGCATATCCCATCAGGGCCTGAGATGAGGCAGCGTATATTGTGCTGAGGTGGGGGAAAGCCGCAAACCCTTCACGCAGGGTGACAGCCCATGACCACTTCCTCCTCCAGTCCCTATTTCCCAAGTAGCCTAGGACGGTAGAGATCCACACGGTGGGCAAGTCCTGGTGAGATCAGAGCCCTATTGATCCAGTCACCTTTCAGAGACGCCTGCAAAAGGTTTGAGGGTTTAAGATGAAGCCACAGCGAAGCCTGCGTGACACGGTATGGTGAAGGCGGGAGGTGGGAGGAGCGAGTTTGATCGAGCCCACCCGGGAGGCCGGCCCCGCCCACATGCGCTCTTCATCCTGTGGACCACCGTGTTGTCAGCAGACACGCGAAGTGCCAGAGCAAAGTGGGTCCGCTGGTATGCTGGGGACTACTGGGGAAGGAGCCCTTGAGAGTCGCCCTTGGAGGAGCAGAGCCGAGTGGCCAGTGCCTGGGGCCCTGTAGTGTCGCAGAGGCCGGGGTGAGGTGGGCTTTGGGGCACACCCACCTTCTCACTCTGCTGGTGAGCTGCTAGGTATGCCCTCCCTCGGAAGTGCCCCATGGGCTGGAGACAGCTGCCTTTGCCTAACGACGCCTAGCAGCAGGTGGTTCTTCCATTTTAGAAAGGTTTGGGAAGGACATGTGGGAAAACATACCCAACAGTACCTGAGCACTTGCCTGGCACCTGGGCACGATAAGCCGCGGGTCGTCCCGTCACAGGAAACAGGACCCTGCGAGGGGCTGCAGCGTGCGCCTACAGCCACCCTGGAAGGCTGGGGGGTCCTTGCAAGCATTCAGCGCCCGCTCAGGGCTCAGGGGCCACGGGCAGATGTGTAGACACCTGTGGCTCTATCATGAAGCTGAGGCCACTTCCAGGTGGAAAGAAGCCATGTCGGCCATTCAGTAACTTGGTAGCAACAGAAAAACCATAGGGACTCGCTGGCCTGGGAACGACAACAAAACAGGTGACGAAGAGTCCAGGAACGGATCTGGTGCTCCTGAGCAAGCCGTAACACGGTAGGGGTCGGCCTGTAAAAGGTGGTCACCTCCTGGTGCACGGTGGGCTTCGTTTTACTGGTGTTTAGGAGGATGTCGGAGTGCACCGCACCCAGGAGCGTCAGGCCCCGCAGGCTCTCGCGCCGAGCCACGCCCAGCCCGGGCCACGCCCAGCCCGGGCCACGCCCAGCCCGGGCCACGCCCCAGCCCGAGCCACGCCCCAGCCCGAGCCACGCCCAGCCCGAGCCACGCCCAGCCCGAGCCACGCCCAGCCCGAGCCACGCCCCAGCCCGAGCCACGCCCCAGCCCACCAGCCGGCACTTTGGCCTCGGCCAAGGCGAGCTTCGCGCAGCGCAAGGTTCTCAGCTGGCCCGACACCTCAGATCAGCGGCAGTGCAGGCGGAGGGCGCAGTAACGTGTGGGAGGCGCGCGTTCAGGTGCGGGGGTTCTTGCCCGACCGCAGAGAGGGGCCCGAAAGGTGCATGCACCGTCCCTGCGTAGAAAGCGCGCTGGGGGAGCTGTCCGGCCGGGGCTCGCGCGTCCGTCGCAAGCACCCGGGGTCCCGCCCGCCGCGCTGCACCGGCCGCGGCTGCCGGCAGGGGGCGCGCGGGGCGCCCGCCGCCCGTCCCAGCCCGAGGAAGGAGGGGACCGGAAGGAGCCGCTGGAGCTGCGGGAAGTGGCAGGCGCGGGAGGCGGGGACCCACCTGGAAGCGCCGCGGCCGCGGTGGAGCTTCCTGCGGCGGCGGGCGCTCGAGCAAGTGCGGCGGCCCACGGCGGCGCCTCCGCGCGCGGCCGGCCCCGTGCGGGAGGTGAGGCGCGTTCTGCGCGCGGCGCGGGGCGGGCGCGGGGGTGGCAGGGGAACGCGGAGGGCGGGGGGCGGCTGGGGAGCCGGTGGGAGCCGAGCGGCGGGGGCGGCGGCGGCGGCGCCCCACGTGGGACGGGCACGCGGAGACCGCCGGGCACGCGCTCCGCGGCGCCCCACGTGACCGCGCGAGCCCCGGCTGCCCACGTGACCCGCGCGAGCCCCGGCTGCCCACGTGACCCGCGCGAGCCTGGCCCAGGTGGAGCGGAGCCGAGCGCTGCGGCCGCGGTCTGCGGAGGTGCGGGGTTACAGTCACCCTGCTGTCCTGGGACGAGGAGGGGCCGGCAGGGCGGGAACGGCTGCTCCCCATCTTCCTCTCGCCCTCTCCCCTCCCCCCCCCGGGCTTCCGTCCAGTCCGTGAGCGAAGCACTTCGGAAGTTCGGAGCCGCGAGCCTTTCCTCTGCCGCCATGTTGGCCGCAGAGGCGCTCGCGAGATGCCGGCGGCTCGTCTCGCGAGATCCGTGGGTTCTCGCGGGAGCCTGTTGGCAGAGCGGTTGTCCTGGATGGCGGAGCCCGGGGTTCCGGGGCCCGGGACCCGCAACTCTTTCCACCAGGCAAGTTGCTAGCGAGGGCCCGGGGCGAGCGCGCGAGGCGCCGGGAGCCGCCCCCGCCGCGGCCGCGCTCCTCCCGGGCCTCCGCCCCTGCGCCGCGCCGCCCCGGCCCGCGCCCCTGCTCGCCTCGGCGGTCGCTTCGCGAAGCGCCGTCGCCGGCGCGACCCTCCCGCCCTCGCGGGCGCGGCGCCGTCCCGCCGCGTCCCCGGGGGTCTCCGGGCGGAGCGCGCCTGCGCCTCTGCCGCGTTTGCAGGAGCTCGCGGCGGCGCGGGACGCCCACCCGCCCGGGCCTGTGCGCCGTGCCGGTGAGATCTTGGTTAGTGCCGTGCGGTCGAGCGGTCCTGCCGGTGTTGGGGTGATTATTTCGGGGTGCCCGTGTGCTCAGCGGTGGCCGCTCGGGTCCCCTCCAGCTGCTGGAGGGTCGTGTTGGTAAAGAGCCGAGTCGCGCTTTCCTCCGGCGCCTGCATAGCTCCTGCGGAGCGAGTTTTATCGTCTAGTTTGGTTTTGTTTTGCTCCTGTTCTGCGGCTTTGAGTTTTGTTTACTTTCCTTACTTGGGAGCCACACATTTAACCTCACCACTTAGGTTATTCATGCATAGGTACCTCGTAAACATGTTGATACCGTGCAGGACAGAGCAGCTCACACTGCCTAGAACTCAGGTAGCCCGGGCCGACCTCCAACGCCCAACAATCCTCCTGCCTCGGATGCCAAAATGTTAGGATTACTGAGATGTGCCGCCAGGCCTGCCTTTCATCATCATTCTTTTCTAAGTTACCAAAGTTTTATAGCGACTGCACTTTCTGAAAAGTAGACTAAGATGCCCAGGTCGCTTGTTTTTCTATCTGAAAGTAATGGGTTTCCTTTATAGACCTTTTTTCTGTATTTTTAGGGTAGCGGAGAAAGATAGCTTTAAAAAAAAAAAACCTTACAGCATTATCAAAAGAGCAGCTTTTCTGCTAGATGAAATATTCAGTGCTCTTTTGTCAGGACTCATGGCTGTCTTCCTTAGTATTGTTTATTTGGTGATATGCACTCTTATGAAAAATCTTCAGTAGTAGTACTGTTGTTATTTTGTGATGATTGCTGGTAACTTTGCACCAAAAGAAAGTCTATGCACAACAAAGATTTAAAGAAGTCGTTTCATAATTTTGTTTACTGATTGTGCTATATGATCTATCATGTGCATTCTAAACAACTCAAGTAGGTCCATAGGGATTTTCTAGGAGTTCTAAAAAGTTGATCAGCTGTTAAATAGTTGTGAGCATGCAATTCAGAGAAGTCAAAGAGTGACAGATTCATTGGCGGTTAGTACAGATCTGTAGCGTCTCCTTAAGCTGAAAGTTAAGTAGCTGTCATTTTTGTGATTCCTCCTCCAAGAAAGACGTAGCAATATAATTTTTGAAAATAGTCTTGAAACAGCCAAGAGTGTGTTGAATTCATGTGCTTGCTGTCTTGGTACCATGCACTGGCACTGCAGACAAACCTGCTGCCAAGTGTTATCAGGCTCCTTGCACACACTTCAGGCTCATGCACTAACTTCTCCAAAATCACTAGCTAGTACCTGCAATAGAAGTCAGTGACTGAAGTGGATGCTTAATTGAAAGGTTATGAGTTACGAGTTAGGTATGATTATTATGTTAAATTTGTAAAGTATTTTTAATTATTGTTTTCAGAATAGGAAATAGAGCTGGGCATGGTGGCTCATTTATGTTATCCCTGCCTTCAAGTTGAGGCAGGGACAAATGGCTCAGGAGTTAAGTGTCTACTTGCAAGCTGAAGGACCTACCTAGTTCGGATCCCAGGAGGAAATGGCGGTGGCCTGCACTTCAGGCCCTGGAAGGCAGAGTCTAGGAAATCCCAGAGCAAAGCAGAAAGGAAGGAGAGTAATTCATGGTGGTTCCCAAAGTCTCTCACAGTGTGCTCTTTACTCACACGCAAAAATACAAAGTTGAAGCAAAGGAGCCTGTGAGTTCAAGGGTAGGCGTGTTATACTTCACAGTGCGGCGGCCTAGTGGAGCCTTCAGTACTTCCAGACAGAACAGCTGAAGAACACGTGACTGAGCATCACTGTGCCTGATTCAGCCTCCTCCTTGGACCTTAGGGAGCCGGTTGGTTCTCGCAGCCTGGTTGAAATACCTTGGTGAGTTTAGAGTAAAATCCATTTTTCCTGAGCGTTTGTCTTCTTTTTCCCAGCTCCCATGAAAGCAGTGAGAGCCCTTAAACCTCAGCACTAGAAGGGACAGGCTTCAGCTGCCCTCAGCGCTGAGAGGGGACAGGCTTCCAGCTCGCCCAAGCAGTAGTTGGAATGACCTTGTTCTCACCCTGGTGTCCGCCCACCTGCTGGGATAACAGGCTAGTTTCCCAAATACCTTGTAATTCTATAAAATGCACGGTGCACTCTGTTCATATTACATGTACTACAAATACAAATTTTACTGTTCCACAGTCCTGCCAGACACACAAATGAGAATATTAGTCTTGCTGTTTATGTCTTGAATCTTAACTCATTATCCATGAAGGTTGTAATAAATTAGTTGGTCAGAAAGAAATGTATCACAGGCATTTGAAAAAGAAAGCTGATTTCACATAAAAATACAGCATATTTCTCTGTAAGAATGGGTGATGGTTGCGAGCGAGATTTCGGGCAGTGCTTTGACTGGCAGCATTTGACGGAGTCGCGATGTGTTCTGGAGTGGGTTTCTGTACTTAGTACTCTGGCAAACAGTGTCACAAGGCTTAAGAAAAGCAAGCGTTCTGTAAGTCTGCAGGCTTGACTTCTGAAACTGACAGCTTCAATGGTACTTGCCACTTACATCTTCTAGTCACAGTATCTTGTGACTCCAGAGAATGGTGTGGCTTCGGAAGAGGCGAGTGTTTTCTCCCACCCCTTTCTCAGGTGATGCCAGGATTGCATCTAGGGTGTCCCATGCCAGGCAGTGTTGGACCATGAGCTAGAATTCGTATGGAATTAGGAAATGACCTGCCCATGCGACTTAATTCTATAGTTCTGAGCCTTGATAGAATTTATTCTTGGACCAACTCAATATCTTAAAGATGAGAAATGTTTCATTTTATAGTGGAAATTTTGTTTTGCTTAGCTTTCCACTTTAACTTGAAAGTTAATACCTCCTGAGGGCAGGGTCATGGTGGTATTTGTATGTAGCATTTCAAAGATTCCAAAGAGCCATGTTGAGATTTCAAGTGTTAGGGATTAATAGAGTCATTGTTAGTATCTTGATAGATTCCTTCCATGGTTTGACTGAGGATAGGCTAGTGATCAGCACAGTAATGCGTGTTAGTAGGAACCAGTAATGCATGTTTGAGAAGAAAAAACAGAAGATGTGCCTGTTGTTGGAGATGATCTGTGATGAAAGGCCCCTGATGTGCACTGACCACACAGGACTGGGACGTCATCCACACCTTCTTCCACCAGGGAGGGGCTTTTGCAGTGTCACTTTAGTGGCACCTTTATTTGGACCACGCCTCCTGTAGCCCGCCCTGGCCTTGAGCTGCTCCTGCTGCTGCTTCCTGGGAGCTGATGGATGCAGGCGCGCTCCACACTGCATAGAGCACTTCTCGGTATACTTCTCCACTCTGCAGTGCAAAGCTAACTACCCGCCCTCAACCAGGCCGAGCACATAGGCAAGCATTCTAACACTAACTTGTATTCCTTTTCCCTTGTAGTTTGTAGCTGAACTATTCTCACTGAATACACATTTTTATATGAATTTTTTCAGTAATATATTTCTTCCCTTGCAGAAGACTTTCCCCTTTCTCTTCCCTTGTACTTTGAAAATGTAAGTATGATTCACAGCATGTTCTCAGTGTGCAGCTCAGTGAGTTTACAGGTGAACGCACTGGAAAAGTCATCTTGCAGAGCAAAGCGGTGCCCAGGCCCGGGACTGCAGTTCCCCCCAGTGCCCCCATTTCACTGCCACCTCTTCCTTCTGTCGGAAGTTGGTTTGCTTCCGAACCTTTGAACATGTGTGTACGTTGGACTTCGGTTTGGCTTTTCTGCTCAACGTTTTGTTCCTGAAACTCACCTGGTTCGTTGTCTCCCCCCTGGAAACTGAGAATTTCATTTGTACTTGGGGTCGCAGCACTTTGACACTTGCCTCTTGGCCGGCATAGTTTTCAAGAACTAAGAGAGAAAGGAAGAAAGGCTGCCTCTGTCTAGACTGACAGAAGATGCTTATATTTTGAGGTGTAAGAAGAGGGGTGTCTCAAACTACCTCAGCGCTGCTCCGACTGAAACTGTTTGAAGCTTTGGTTCCGCATTCCTCACCAGTTGGTGTCCCTTGGACCTTCACTACTTTTACATTCTTGGAATTCCTAGTCCTAATCCTATTCTAATTTTTATGGTAGTTTGTGGTATTTCCAGTTTTTACTGAGAATGTTGAGTCCCAACCCCCAAGAAAAATTGCTGTTTTGCGTTCAAAATACTTAATATTCATGAGTAGCACTGCATCGTGATAGGCAGGTCATAAATCCAAATTGTAAGCTACTATAGCATTGAAAATCAGCTGGAACCCTTACCTATTAAATATCCCTTTTTAGGCTGTCTTCAGATATAAATGCAACTTTCTTATTAGAAGTTATCTCCTCGTATTTTCTTTTTAAATACTTCTTATAATTTTTTTTCAAATTATTTATGAGGGTGCGTGCGTGAGGACCGCGGCATAGGACAGAGGGCAGTTTGTGACCTTCAGGTCTGTCTTGGCCATGTGGGCTTCTTCTGTGCTCTAGGTTTGCTAGCAGGTGTTTTACCTGATGAGCTATCTCAGTACCCCCCTTCCTCCCTTAGTGTTTTCATACCATTTCACTTTCTTAATTTTAAGTCAGAGTCAAAGGGTCACTCCTGTGTTTCTGCATATAACCTTTCTTTCCCATACGCCAGTGCTGGAAGATGCACTTGGTGCTCTTTCAGGTGAACTTGCTCATTGTTACTTGGTGATTGATTTGGTCAGCGTGTGCTCAGTGGCTAACAGTTGTTGAGAAGACCCACCATGTTCAAGATAACATGGATGTCTCATATTTTACAGTTACAGTTTTGTTGACATTTTGTGGAAAATGAATGATACCCCAAGTTTAGCCTAAAAAATACTTAAAAATACCTTTTTCGTGTGTGTGATTTTGGATGTTTTGATGGAATATTTAGGAGAACAGTATCTTACCAAGAAAGCAGGAGAGAGTAATTGACTTGCAGTTGTTATAAAGTTACTTAGTATTTGAGTGTGTGTGTCTGCGTGTGTCTGCTCGTCTTTCTGTCTCTCTGTGTGTGTTGCTGGGGAACAAACCCAGGCCCAGAAGTGTCAACCCCAGAGCTATGCTTTCAGGGACACCAGGCTTAGGATGCGACCTCGCCTTCCCGCGCAAGGGTTACAGACGTGTATCACCACACTCTGCAGCTCAGCTTGAGCCACATGCCTAGGTACTTTGACCCAGAAAACGTTGATTAATATATAACTATCAGTATAAGGCAGAGGTTCTCAGTTTTCCTAGCTTCATGCATCACCTGGAAGGTATTTATCTAATTATTTACTTATTTATTTGTTTATTTATTCATGCATCACCTGGAAGGTTTTATTTACTTATTTGTTTATGAAACAAAGGTCGGCCAGTGAAGTCCTGGCTGTCCTGAACTGACAACTTCCTTTTCCTCCAGCTGGGCTGTGCACACTACTTCTGCCCCTGCTTGTGCGTGGCCTGGTTGGTTTGCTTGCTTGTTGAACCAGCACATTCCTGGCAAGCACCTGATCTCTGAGGAATTTACAGTAAAAACAGATGCTCCACAAGTAGCTCTACTGTGTTGCCTGTTTGAGAGCCCTTGGTTATAGTCACCATCTCGTGGTTCTCGGGGAACTTTTAGGGTAGCTGTGCAGTATTTTTGGCCAGGGAAGTTCAGCTCTTGTTGCAGATCTTGGAGCCAGGGTTTTTTCTGTCTAGCCCAGGACAACAACTATCTCACCATCTCCCCCTCAGCCTCCCAAGTGCTGGGATCCCAGGCGCACCGCTGCGCCTGCTCTGCCTGACTCCTAGCTCCCTGCTGCCTCAGCGGCCCTGCGAGAGGCTCCTTAGCACTGAAATATTTGGATGATTTATTTGGCTTTGAGATTTTAATCAATGGATTAATATGAAACAGTACCTTAACAACAATTGCCAGAACCTCCTCGTTTTTCCTGTGTATGAGGTATGTGCTTGCTTGCTTGCATGCATGCATATTTGCATGTGTGTCAGTACGCATTCATGTGCAAGTGTGGGTGCATGTATATGTGTAGAGACCTGAGGTTGTTAAAGGAAATATTGTTGAATACTTTCCCACCTTATTTTTCTTGAGGCTGGGGGTCTGAATTGAACCCGAACTGTGTGACGATCTGGCTAGCTGTCTTGTTCTGCCTGGGGAATCCCAGGTGTTGCCTCCTGTGCTGGCATTTCAGGTGAAACTCAGGGCTAGGTTCGTGCATGCCAGTCACATACTGTCCACCGGTTTATACTCCCAGCCGAATACTCTTTCTTGAGTAACAAGGTCGTTGAGAGAATACCTAGCAAGCTAACTTTTGTGGTTTTCTATTTTCATTCATTCATTCATTCATTCATTGTGTGTGTGTGTGTGTGTGTGTGTGTGTGTGTGTGTGTGTGTCAGAGGGCACTGTGTGTCCCTGTGGAGGACCAAGGGTGACTTTAGAAATCACCACGGTTTGCTTCTACCTCCTTTTTGCTTTGCTCTGGGTTTCCCAGGGTCCGTCCACTAGGGCTGGAAGTATAGGCTGCCACCATTTCCGCCTGGAGTTTTTTATGTGGGTCCTGGGATCTGAACTCAGGATTTTCTGCTTTTGAGCCAAAGTCAACCCCTGCCGTCTCTCCAGTCCCTGGTTTTCAATTTTTAATCTATCCATTAGTGTTTGAATAGAAACATGGATGTACTTACAGAATTTCTGAAAATTCAAGTAGTAAATAGAAAACCACAAAAGTTAGCTTGCTAGGTATTCTCTCAACGACCTTGTTACTCAAGAAATTCAAGGTATTACTCTGAATACCTTAGTAGTTGGTTTTAAATATGGAACTCAGGGAGAAAAAGTGGCAGAATTTTGTTCCATTAATCGGTTTCCAGGCACTCTTGTCAGGAGGGTAAAAGTGATGCACACTTTCTTCAAGGGTCCTATCATTATGGAATGTAGACACGTGCAGCCACACATTGCAACTTGTACAACAGAAGAATGAAGCATTGTGGGAGCAAACAAGAGAGCAATTCTGGTTGGTCTTGAGTGGGCTTTGAAAGATGACTTTTCCGGGAGCTGAAGATTGGGGAAAGTTCCTGTTTCTTGACTGTTCTCTCTTGCTCCTGATGCTTGATGCTTTGTAAGACCAGAATCAGGTCTGTGACTGTTAAGAGAGATATGTTCGTGAGCAGGCAGGAGACTAATCCACTGGTGCTCTTGTTTAAGTGGGTTGAAATAATAAAAGTTATTTTCAGGACACTTTAGAGGTAAGAACAAGTAGGGTTTGTTCATTGTAAAGTTTTAGAAGGAGGAGTTAAGAGCCAGACAGATAATTCAGTGGTTAAAGTGCTTGTACCAAAAAAAAAAAAAAAAAAAAAAAAGTCCAGAGTTCTGATTCTCAGATGCCCCATGTAAAATGCCAAGTTGTGGTCCCGCTGTAGCTCTAGCCTTGGAAGGCAGAAGTTGGGAATCCTTTGAGCAAGCTGGCTAGGTAGACTAGCTCCGTGGGTGGCCTCAGTGAGGTGGAAGAGTTAAGGCGCACACATGCATGTGCACCCCTGCACACGTGCCCCCATGCGTGCACCTCCATATATATGTATATTTAAAAGAAGGTAAGATGCTGTAAGTTTTAGATGTTGGTTCATAGCTTTGGGGGAAGGCAGAAACGACTAGAGGTCTGTACTGATTGAATACAAGCTCACTTGTGGAATTTAGGTCCATCATAGTTAAGGGGAGATTGGTGACAGCTAAGGAGCCTGCTGGGCAGAGGGCTGCAGAGCCTGAGGGAGAGACTGGAGGCATTTTCATGTCAGTAGAAATTGGGGTCAGAGATAGAGAGGCAGAGAAAGGAAGGCGTGGCTTGGTTAAAAGCGTCTGAGAACTTTAGTGGGCTGAGAACTGAAAAGAAAAGTTTACATTTTGGGAGAAGGAAATTTACATTTTGGCTGGATTTGATAGAGACTTTCAGGAATTTGGTTTTGGATAAGCTCAGACATCAACACTGAGTTGCTTAAAAAAAAAGCAATGGGCTGGAGAGGTGGCTCAGGGGTTAAGCCTCCGCCTTGCAGGCAGAAGGTCCTGAGTTCGGATCCTAGACTCCACGTATAGATGCCGGGTGGAAGCGGGGGGGGGGGGGGGGGGGCTGCGCTTCTGGTCCTGGTAGGGCGGAGCCTGTGAATCCCGGGGCAGAAGGAGGTGGAGGCGTCCATGGTGGTTCGCGAATTTGTCCGTGGTTCTACACACACAGACACACACACGCGCGCGCACATACACACGCATATGCACACAGTTGAATAAATAATATTAATAATTAAAAAAATTTAAAAAAAGGAAAAGCAAGAGCGGAATGCCCACAGGATTCTGGCCTCTTCAGCCTGCCCTTGCTTCGAAAGCGTCCTTGAAGACCGTGGGGGAGAGCGACTCAGGGTCCACGGCTCTCTTGCTGGCAGGAGCAAGCGACAAATACTTCTCCCAGGTTCGTTACAGAACTACTTCCGAAGCTGAAATGTGGAAGCATTTCAAGGAACCTTAGATGTGGACTTGGAAGGATGTAGACTCGCCTTGGAGACAAATCTTGTTTGTGGGCATGTCTCTGAGGGATTTTTCTAAATTAGCTTAATCGAAGTGGGCTGCACTGTGCTGTGGACTAGCGCTGCGGATCCTAAGAGACGCTGGCCGGCACATGGCCACCCGCCTCCTTCTCGCTGCCTCATGCTCCTGCTGTCTGTCTGCCACTGTGCGCTGTACCACTGAGCTGTGAGCCAAGTCGAAAACAAAGTCCTGAGCTTCTTTGTCACGGCAACAGGAAAAGTAACCAGTACAAAAGACGAGCACAGTGTGACCTGTGCATACAGTGGGATGGTGTTGACTCTGAGGAGGAGCTTCTGACAGAGGCAAATTCAGAACATTTTGCTAAGCGAAATTATCTAGTTCTACACACCATTATGATTTCTAAGAGGTTTTCATGTAGCGAAGTCAGAGTCTAGACAACAGTAGCTGTGATTGCCAAGGAGTCGGGCAGCAGGAGGGAGGAGTTGGTAGTATCTGGTGAAAATGGAGTCTGGGCTTCAGGAGGTGCCGAGGCTTCTGGGACAGGTGGGTTGGTGGCTGAGCGACAGGACTAGAATCCCACGAGCTAGCCCAGGGGCTTGTCACCTGAGAACTGAAATGAGCTTTTTCATTTCCGTTAACTCTTTTGGTTGCTTTCTGGTGTAACTCTCCCAATTGGCATTTTCGGCTTTTTGATTTTATAGTACTTCTAATTTCAGGTGTAAATAACTTTTTGAAAAATTTGTATTAAAGTATGATATGCAAATGTAAAGCACTCACATGTGTAGTTTAATAGATTTTAATAAGTAGAGCCAAGTAATAAGTTAGCCAAATTAGCTGAAGTTGTTAATGTGAATGATACTTACATGCAACCCTAGACTTAATCCCCACAAATACCCCCTCCACACACACACCGTGCTCCATGCCCCCCAAAAAAGACTCAAAAAATTATACTGGAACTAGAGAGAATGTAATAGAATGTGAAGTGGTTGCTGAAATAAGATGAACTGTGTATATTTGTACCTTTAATATGGGTTTTATTGAGATCATTATATTTTATGTAACATTTAGTGACATTGACTAGCCTTGAGTAGTAGATTAAGTTGTGAAGTGTAAAAATAGTCTTCTAGTAGAGCTTCGTGAGACAACAGGATTGCTTAGTTGAGCCTTTATCAGCATTGCTGTTACATTGTTAAAAAGGGGCAGCTTCTTCATTCAGCCTAATAACATGTATGTCTTAGAGCAACAGACAGAATGAGAATTTAGAAATAGGGTTAGGGGAACAGAGATTGTGTTTGTGTAAAGGAGGGGGTCAGGATCAAAGGTTGGCACATCAGGGCTGGAGAGATGGTGCAGGGGTTAAAACTCTGCTTTTTAAGCAGAAGGACCCTAAGTTCGAATCCTGGATCCTCTGTAAGACTGGCAGAGGTAAGTAAGTGTTGGTGGCTCTGGAAAATGTAGGAACCTGGGAAATCCCAGAGCAAAGCAAAAGAGAGATAAAGCAATCTAGGATGATTCCTGAAGTCACCCTTGGTCCTCCACAGGGACACATAGTGCCCTCTGACACACACACACACACACACACACACACACACACACACACACACGTAAAAATAAAGTAAAATAAGAAAAGGTTGGCATATGAGGGAGACCTTCGATTGGTGGTTCCAGAGCAGCACGACTCCCTCAAGGGAGTGCGGCCCACCAGAGCAGAGGTCCATACGATGCCCTGAGGACTTGCTACAGGTGCATTTGGGTGTGGCTTCGGTGTGTGAGGTCACTTCCTGGCCGTGTACAGTGTCAGCATTCCACCCGTGGTGCGGTGCTGGCCAACCAGAGATTTGAGCGTCTTGGGTTTTCATGATGAAGGATTTCGTTTTGTTTTTTCTCATAATCTTTCATATAACCTTTAAAAAGTCAGGAAATAAATATGGCTAATGATTATATTGTCTATATAGTTAATCCTCAGTATGTGAACTCCATGTTTACAAAATCATCTACTTGCTAAAATTTATTTGTAACCCCCAGATCTATGCTTCTGGTGTCTCCCAACTATTCTTGAACATACATAGTCGTGAAATCTGACTGCTGATGGGCACTGTCATCAATTTGAACGGCAGTGCTGTTCTCTGCCTTGCCTCTGCTCTCAGTGATCAGCGTCCTTTTGAGGTGCATTTGATGCCAGTTTTTCCTACTTTTTTACGTTTTCTTTTGAACTTGATCCTGTCTTTAAAAAGTGAGGTGCGCCTCAGTGAGCAAGACCCTGACTGTACCCCTGCATTGCACACATACAGGAGCCCAAGAGCACGCAGTCCTGTGTTCTAAGCACAAGGCAGGCGCAATAAAAATCATGCACTGCATGAACTTTATTTGGGCAGGAGTTGGACAGCTGTTGGCTGAACTCTGTCAGCAACATATTAAGTAAGGTGTCTTTGAATAGAAACCATGGAAAATAAAGATGTGTTGATAGGTTTTAATAAAAATGTTTTGACTAGAGGTTGGCAGGAACTTAATCCTAGCTCATTAGTTGTAGTCATAGTCCATTCAGGTGCTAAAGTAGAAAACTAGACTGTGTGCTCTACCAACAAGGGAAAGCTGTCCAGGCACAAGCCCCTTTTGTTCCCACATGGCAGAGGGGCATGAAACTGACAGAGCCCAGTCAGAGCGAAGGTGACGCCAGGCTAAAAAAAAATTACTCCGGTCCTAAGTCCTTTGCTTGATTATGTCTGGTGATGTTTCACCGATTGTTAGTTCTGGAAGAGAAGCACTAGGCTGGCCCATAATTCCTTTATCCAGGGCTCACGTGTCGCCTTTTGCACAGGTTGCCATTTCTTCATGGACAGTAGGTGGTCATCTTCTCCTCCGTAATGTCATTTGTTGAAGCAAGAAATGTACCCTGAGACAGCCTGTTGAGGTACTTTGTTTCTGCTTATCATTGGGCTTTGCTTAGAAAGTTGCTATTAGTAGTGTAAAGTTGATATTAAGTCAGTATGTATTTTAACTTCTGAAAATGGATGCAGGTAGCCACTGGTAGAACATATCTACCACCTTCTAGAACAGGTTCTTCAAAATGCTAATAGAATTGCTTCTGTAATGCTGATGGATTAAGCTAGCATCGGGACTTAAGTTCAGCTCAGATTCTGTCAGCCTGGTAACTGTAGGTGCTCCTTGGGGAGTCCTGATAGCCTGTCTTTGACAATCCTCTGAGAATACGAGATCGCTCTTTGCTGTTGTAAAACAGCATCAGTAGAGTAGTGAGACTGCACATGCTGTGGTCCTAGTGTTCAGGAGGAAGTGGGAAGGTTAGGGTACCGGTAACTGAGTTTGGGCTCTGTCACCTTTGAGCTCTCTTAGAGGCCCACTTTAAGTGACGAGTGGAGAGTAAGCTCATAGGAAACTGTCTTAATTGAACCTTTGATATTGGAAGACCTAACTTGTAATAGTTGGGACCATTTCCCGAGTAGGTACCTAAAGATGGAGAGTGCGGGCTCGGTATTTGGCAAGGTTAAGGCAGTCCTTCAGCGTTTGTAGAGCATACTAGAGCTGCTAAGTACAAGTGTGTTATTTAATACCCAGGACAGTTCTGTGTGGTACAACTGCTCTCCCTCCATTAAACGATGCTTGTGCGGACGTGATATGGCCAGTTCAGTCGACTTCTGCTGGCAACTCCTGCGTGACAACTGTAATAAACACCTGAAACTATAAGCTGGGAAAATATTCTTGTCTCCTTAATTGTAGTCAGGTATTACGTAGTGAAGTTAGGAAGCTAGGACGGAGCATGAGATCTTGTGTGTTCACACAGCCAGACAAAGAACAACCTCTCAGTTCTGTTTCTTTGCTTTTTCTTTTTCTTTTTTAATATAGTTTCATGACTGATGCAGTGAATTTGTAATATCATTAATTTCTAATTCAACCCCCCTCCTTTTCCTATCATAATCTGCTCTCTTTCTTGCCAGCCTCTCTCCTGTTTGCATGCCTTTTTATAGGTGAGTTTCATCTGGGCCGCCTTTGGCCTGTGCCTGAGTGCTTGCGGGAGCGTGAACCGTATCTCAGTGGGTGGATCACTGAGGAAAGCATCTCGCTACCCCACAGCAGCATTGACTCTCGTCAGTCTCTCAGGGAGTTGTGGGGCCTCTTGAGATCTTCCCCCGCACAGTAAAATGTGAACAAGATAACATGCAGTTCTTGTGGAAATGCGCGTAGCTGCAAAGAGTTTATGGATGGAGCAGCCCCGAATGTCCAAGGGAGACGTAGTGGGGGTGCCTTCGCCTCACTTCAGGTTCCTGCCTGTGGGGGTGGTGTAGATATCTGGATGTCCAGTAGGACACCCTAGCTGTCCATAGTCACTTGTTTTCTGCACTTTGTCCAGTTGTGGTTTTCTGTAATAAACACCTTCAGATGCTTCTAGAGTGAGTACTAAGTGCTCCTCCAGTTTATGGGTGTAAGAAAAATTGTTTAAAAAGCAGTTTGATATAATGTCTTTATAGCTAAACTTTATCGTTTTCACCCCGTAGGACCTATGCCGTCCCCCTTCATAGATTCTTGACCTGGTTTACAGCACTGGGAATGTTGTTCCTACTGAGAAGTGACCCTTACATCCAACCAGAAAGCGGTTGGTGCTCTCTTGACAGTCATGCCACCACTGCACTGACGGCTGCCTGTTGCCTGCGTGATGATCGATGTAGGGTACAGCTTTCATGGGTGGATGAGCCTGCTGGCTCCTCAGCACTCCACAGTACTTCCTGTGGGAGTGCCCAGGGGAGTGAGTGTTCTAGACCGCGACAGAAGCAGTAGAGTCTGTCGGTTTCTAGAGCAACCAGAAGCAGTGGCAAAAGCCTGTACTGTTTTGGAGGCCTCTGAGACCTCTCTGGCCAACAGCTTATTAGGAGGTATCACATACTTGGTGTTGTCCCCAGAGCAAGCTGGCGAGCCAGACCAATCCTGCCGCTGCACTGGGTTTAGTTAGAAACCTAGACTCTGAGCAGTACAATGAAGAGTGATTGAGGATGACTATACTTGAAATTGTTTACTTGCATGTGGCTTCTGGTGGGATCATCATAAGGTATTTCTATTAATACCCTGTCTCCTTTTTAACAAAAATGATTTTTGATATTAAAATTTCTTTTTGGTACTATTTGTTACTCCTTCAGCCCTTCCTGTTTTGTTTATAACTAGTCAAATAGTGTTGAGGTCGGCCTCTGCTTTTTTTGTCAGTAAAATGAGCATAGTAATAGTTTTAAAAGCTATAGTAATAATACTCTTTTAAGAACTACACTCCTGAAAACTATTGGAGGTTTTTGATAAGTGTGTTTGTACTTAACTATATACACTCAGTCATTTCATGCTGTAATTAATACTAGAGCTGCTGAGTACAATTTTGTCATTTAATACTCGAGACAATTCTGTGAAGTGCTCTCCTCCTGGAATGGGTGTCAGAAGGCGTGGGAGCTTTTCAGAAAACAAAGAGCTTCTCAGATATGCTCTAGCCACATTAACACTCCAGCTTTGATTCATGATTGCAGAATTTTTTTTTAACCATAAGTCGCGTGGAGTGCATAGTGTGAGCATGTGTGTGTTTGTACATGTGGAGGCTTGAGGTTGATTATCAGGAATCACCCTCCGTCACCCTTCACTTCATTATTTTTTTTTTATTTTTTTATTTTTTTTTTGAGGCTGGGTCTCTAAACTCAAAGCTTGACTATAGGTTAGTCTGGCTACAGGTTTGCTCTGGGGATTCCCAGTCTACCATGTAGATCTAGAATTCCAGAAAGCCTGCACTTTGCCATGCAGCGTTTCTACATGCACAGTCAGGGTTCTGCACCTTGGTTCTTTTGCTTGGCATGGCAAGCCATGGCTCCGGTCCATGTCATAGAATTTTCATAGTAAGTTTTATGCATTTCCACTGTTCTGTTCAGTCAGATCTTCCTTGGTGCCTTTTGCCAGTAAACCAGAACATTTGCTGCAGAAATAAACGCTCAGTTGATTTACAGTTAAAACAATTGAGAGTTTAAGAACCACAAGGGTCTGAGTAATGTAGCTCCTAAGGCTGGTGCTACGTTGCACTTCTGGAAAGAAGGACCAGCTTGGTTTTGTTTATAAGGAGCTTGCTGCCGGTTGTCTCAGGAGACCAGAGTTGTTGGTTCATAACCAAGGGCAAAAGGCCCACAGAGCCAGGAAAAAAAAAAGTATGCGACTTTAAATACTTCAGAATAAAAATTTTTGATGCGAAATCGTAGGAAATAGATAGACCAGTATATACAAGGAATTTCAGGACCTACATGGAGGTTTTCTTTGTTGTTTTCATATCCCGACAGTACTTTTTTTAACTTGGAAAAATAAGAGAACTTTAAAGTATTCTTTGTCAAAGAACCTTCTGTGTCACTGTAAAGTGTGCAGCTTTCAAGTTGAATGTACTTGGTGCTGTCCATTAAAACCCTTCAGATGCAGCCTCTGGTTCAGCTCTGTTAGGTTTTGACCTAGTGCGCTCACCAAGCTGCTGGGCTCTTAACCAAGTGCACAGCCACAGGGCAAGTTCACCTTGCGGTCATAGCTAGAGACCCCCACCCCTCTATATTAAAGCCTATGAAAGTAAGGACTTTTCCTGTTCTGGGGGTTGCTGTTGGTGTCTATGGCGGTTTGTTGGCTGGTCACGGCTGTTGTTGCTAAAGCTACTTCACCTGGAATTCAGTGCTTCTCTGTAGAACTCGAGAGTCTTTGTTTCAAACAGGATTGAACCCAGGGCTTTGTGCATGTTCGCAAGTTCCTTAACATTGAGCCACACCCAGCTATAGAGGTGTATCTTGTCTGTGTGTTCTTACTTTTTTTAATTGTGTGTGTGTGTGTGTTTGTTCGCTCTTCTGTTAAAGTGAAATGGTAACACTTGAGTTAATGTTGCTTCTTAAGAAGCCTGCCGACCCTGTGTTTTAAGGTATCCTTTAGAAGTAATCTGGTCTTCTTTTTACTGTTAATATGTTGTTTCATTTCTGCCATCAAGAGTTTCCTTAAATTTCAGTCCTGAATACAGATACCAGGGAATTAAAAAGGCTCCTCAGCAACCAAGTAGATCTGAAGTCTGTTGTCCCGTCACTTGTGCCCCTAGGCTCCCCTTCTTCCTGCCCCTGGGCTCCCCATCTGCTTCATGCTACCTAACACTGAGACCTGGGAAATGGCCTGTGTTGTCTTGTCCTAAAATAAAACCACGGTCGAAAGGACACAGGAGGGTGATCTGTACAGCACAGGATAATCATGATACTGTGTTAATCTTAGCGTCTAAGTTTCTTTGCCCCTTAAGGCAGTGTTTCTCGCCACAAATTGGGTCTTGGGACTGTGGTCCTGCCTCAGCTTTGCACTGTGGGAAGGTGACCTGTGCCCCCACCCTCACCCCCACCCCTTGGGTGGTGGTCGTTACGCGGGTTTTTGTTGATTAGTGAAAGTGCTGGGCACATTCCCAGCTAGTATTTGAGTCTTCTTTCCTAGACTTCCCAAGGGAAAGGTGGGTAGGCGTGGTGAACTCCTTACAGGAGGTGCCCAGGACAAGAGCCGCCAGATAAGCGGGGGAAACCTGGTCCTCAGGAACAAGGAGCTGCAGATGGGGGGCCACCTGGTCCTCCGGAGCAGGCTTGGTTACAGGAAGTCTAGGTCAGCATCTCTGAGAGGCTGGGGCGGGCCTCACAAAGGATAGCTCATGTCTAGGTTTGCTCTCTCTCTCTCTGTCTCTCTCTCTTGAATTTTGATCTCCTTACCTTCTCAGTGCATCAGGGAACTTGGATTTCTGTTCATCATGGTGATGAGTATTGGGTGACACACAGAATGTTTGTGTGCAGGACATTAAATCGCCTAATACTATTCATTTAAAACACTAGGAATAATTGTGAAAAGGTTATGAGAAGGTGGGGTGAGGTTTGACAGGGTGAATAGGTTCCAGGGGAACAGAAGGGCAAGGTGTGGAGAAAGTCCCAGGAGCGAACTGAGGAGGGTGAAGCTGTCAACCAGAGATCAGAGTTCTACCATGGCACAAGATGGACAGTGGAGAACTAAGAGCAGGTTTTGTTTGGCAGCATTGCTGGGAGTTGGCCGAGGTGACCCCTCCCCCTCCCCCTCCCGTCCTCCTCCCCTCCCCCTTCCCTCCTCCCCTCCCCTCCCCTCCCCTTCCCTCCTCCCCTCCCCTCCCCTCCTCCCCTCCCCTCCCCTTCCCTCCTCCCCTCCCCTCCCCTTCCCTCCTCCCCTCCCCTTCCCTCCTCCTCCTCCTCTTCCTCCTCCTCCTCCTCGTTCTGAGGGCTTGGTCCGTTACTGAGGAGTTGATGGTGCGAGTGATGTGACTGAGGGGCAGGTGTGCACAGTGAGGCTAGACAGCAGCTCTGTCTGTCTGTCATGGCTGGAACATCATAGTGAGGAGCCCAGGACTCACTCACTGATAGACTTGCAGGATTATGGTGAGACCTTCACTCCCAGCCACATGGGCTCGTGGTGTTTCAATGAGACGCCTGCCCAAGGGACCCGGAGAAGCAGGATGCAGCGAGAAGGGGGAGCACAGCGTGGCTTTGACAGCCTGAAAGTGAAGCTTACACAGCCTGGCAGAACTGACCTTTGAGAGAAAGCAAGTTAGATAGTTTCCTCAGAAGCTGAGGAGGTGGAGCGAGGAGCACCAGGCCTGAGATGACTTCAGCACACACAGTGAACCCAGCACATTATCTACCAGGAAAGATGCCAGCGACCACAAAACCTGCGCAGGATTGGCCTCTCAGCATTTCTCCATGAAGGGAGGAGATGGTCCACTACTCCTTGAAAGACTGCTGAGAGCTAATGGGAAAGGAAGCTACTTTCTTCAGCGGTAGACCCACTGACAGATCATCCATGATCCCACAAGCGCTCAGGCACACTCCAGTACAGGCAATCCAGATGAAACTCCATGGACCACACACACACAAAGACAAAGTAATGGGAAGACTGTCCCGGAAGGTTTGTAGTGGGAATAGGAGGAGATCCAGTAGTAAGGGGTAAAAATGAGAAGTTCATTGTACTTGTATATGAAACTGTCAAAGAATAAAAATTGCATGGTGTTAAGCAGGTTGAGTAACAGAAAAAGGAAATTAACTAGTAGAATTTTGGTTTGTAATATAGTAGGTATTTTGTATACCAATCACTTAGACACTTTTGAAAGAAGAACCAGGTTAAGTATTGAGACTGAGGGGAAGGTGTGAAGAAGTGAAATTTTAGGTACCGTGGGGTTTGGCAAGCATGTGGGTATAGGGAACTCAGAGGAAAATGTGGGTGTCATTGAAACTTAGGGGACCTTCTGTGTGTGAAGCTGTGATGCGTGGTGAAGCGGGAACAGGTCCAAGTGCACACCTCTGATTCCACAGCTTCTGCAGTGGAGCTGGCATTCCCCTGCTGTGTGTCATGTGATAGAATAACAACACAAATAACATTTAGGAAATAAAAATGATTAAATATAGGTCAGATTTCTACTATTGCCTCTCAAAGCCTTTATGACCAGGCTCTTGTCTTCTTGAAAACTTGTTGCACAGTAATTTACTCTTTGCCCATGAGGTTTTGGTCTCTTCCCAGTTCTCAACATGACAAGCCTTGTTCTATTTCCGGGCCTCATTGTTCTTTTATTTATTTATTTATTTATTTATTTATTTATTTATTTATTTATTTATTTATTTATTTTTCCGTAAGGCTGCCGTGGGAACTAGAGAGGTCTCAGTGATGTGAGCTCTCGCTCCTAGTCCCAAGGACTGGCATTCAGATCCCACCCCACATCACAAGCACAGTGCCCTGCAGATGCTGGGCCAGCGCTGTGAGAGGACAGAGATGGGCATGGCGCTTCCAGCCCAGCTCACAGCCAGGCGCAGGATGAGACCTGCCTCAGGGATGGGGGGAGTGATGGAGGACACCCGGCACTTCTTTCCCCTCTGCTCACACATGCACTTGACACGCGTACTCAAGCAAATTCGTCTTTTTACAGTTTTCATCATGTAGCCCAGCCTGACCACGACCTTGTGACTCCTGCAGCCTCCGTCTCCTAGCTGCGGCACCGCGAGCTGCGATGCTGGCCTTGTGCATTTTCTTTGTACCACCGAACTTAACACAAAAATTTAAAATGAAAGACATCTCAAATTCCTTCTGTCTTTTTCCCTTAATTTTCAGTTGATTCTACTACAGAGCTGAAAACTCGAGTTGGAAACCTCTGATCTGTGGTAGATCAGACTGGCGTCAGCACAGGCAGATGAGCTGAAAACGTCCTGTTTCTTGGCGCTTAGAGCATGAACTGCTGCAGCACACTAACTTACTCTCTTGGTTTTTCTGTCTCTTATTTCTTTATTCATTTCTAATAACCGACATGTACAAGACTTGAATTTGAACTGTTCTGGTTTTGCTTTTTTTTTTAAACAGTGGCGTTTTTACTTTTTTAAAAAAATATTTTACTTTCTCTTTTTTAATATTTACTCTGTGAGTGTCAGTGTGTCAGTCAGAGGGCACTGTGTGTCCCTGGGGAGGACCAGGGGTGACTTGGGAAATCATCCAGGGTTGCTTCTACCTCCTCCTTGCTTTGTTTGCTCTGGGATTTACAGGCTCTGCCCACTAGGGCTGGAAGTGCAACCTGCAGCCATTTCCGCCTAGTGTTTTACATGGGACCTGGGATCTGAACTCAGGACCTTCTGCTTTCGAGGCAGTCTAACCCCTAAGCCATCTCTCCAGTCCTGTTTCTACTTCTTAACTGTGGGAAAGCACATGGCTCTACATGGTTTCTACTTCTAACTGTATGTACACGCACACAGTGCACATGTGGAAGTCAGACAACTTGTGAGAGTCATGTGTGTTCTGGGAGTTCAACTCAGGTTGTCTGGTCGGCTGCCAACACCTTACCTGCTCAAACATCTCATGTGCCCTGCTGGGTATTTCACGGTTCCTGTAAATACTCTGCCAGCTTTGTAGGGTAGTGGGCATTGAGTGTGGAGCTGGGAACCTTGCACGTGCTAATTAGATGCTGTACTGCTGCTCTCTCTCCTTGGTATTCTTGAGCTTGGTTGTGGACGCAGTTACATTCTTGTGCAACCACATTAACTGTTTTGTTCTGTCAAGGTGTGCTTTTCGTCTTTATTATGAAGAGCTAAAACATTTCCTTTATTAATGTTTTCTTAAGCAGGGTCTCACTGCGTTACCCTGGTTGATCTGGAGCCCACGTGGGGATTGGGCTGGACCTTGCAGCAGTCCCCAGCTGTTGTGCTCTGAGCTGCTCCAGTACTGGTGCCAGGTGTGCCGCCATACTCACTGTCGGCCCTGGCTGGGCTGGACCTTGCAGTGATCTTCCAAGATTCCCTCAGGCAGAGAGGTCATCGGTCTGCAGCTTGGTTTGCTCTCCTGCTGTGACGGTGTTTTTAGCTGTTTTTTTTTTTTTTTTTTTTTTTAATTTTATACTTTACTTAGGTTTTTATATGTTGTGTCCCTGTGGTAGAAACACTGCAGTGAATTGTGCGTGTCCAGAGCCTGAAACTTCCCGTGGTGAAGTAGGCACAGCAGACTGCAGCCCTGTGGACCTCACACCATTTACTTTGCAGGTGTCGTAGATGGCAGTTGACTTTTGTACGGCATCTTTGTCTTGGACACTGCTCCTTCCTCGGCTCTGATGGAAGGGAAGCCTTTGTAAGTTTCCGTACAGTCGATGCTTCAGTCGGCAGCTCTGTGCCTTGCTCCTTCTGCCCATGCCTTACTGCTTAACTACCTTACCCTGAACTTTGATGCCAAACCTACTCTGCAGTCTAGAAACACTTGCCCGGAGCCCAGGAGCGGCAGGCACTGCTGCTTCCTCGCCCACGATCCTGCAGTGTCTCCTTTCTGCTTCTAAAAGTTCCATGCATTTTCTTGCCCAAGTATTTGGTTGCTAGGGAGGGACATAAACTTCACACTTGTTATTCTGTCTTAGCCAGGGGTGGAGAGTTTTTAGACGGGAGGATAGAGTCAGATTGTCATATCATACCACTTTTTGTAGACTTACGTAAAGCAGAAAAAAGAAGTTGGATTGCTTGTAGTAATGAAATGACTGGCGAGGTCCAAGGGTAGTCGTGGATGATGGTTACAGTGATGGGAACAATTGGAATGCTGAGGAGGAAGAAGAGTGCAGGGGGATTTCTAAGGCTGGCTTATGGCCATTAACATCTCAGTCTCCTGTGCATTTGATGAGGTGGAGGTTTTTGTGCCTCCCTCATTTATTTAGCCAGGTAAAGTTTAGAAGAACTTAAAGCACATACTTAGCTTAATGCTTGTGAACTTCACAAAGTTTTAGAAGAAGTTCTGTGAAGTGCGATCCTAATTCTTGAGCAGTAGCCCTGCGCTAAGATGCTCAGTGCTTCATTAAACTGAGTGTGAACTCTGTTAAGAGCTGCAAATGAGGATTTCTGGGTTGATTATATCTAGGACCAGAAACAAATACGAAAACAAAACAAAAAACTCAGCAGATTTGCTCTCTGGAGTGTGGGCAGGTGTGACAACCGCATTCTGCAGTTGAAATTGAAGGTCGGCAGGGTGAGGTCAGTGTTGATGGTAGAAATCACGGTCCTCCTTGTCGGGTCACTGCAAGACAGCGCCCCCAGTATCTGTAGAACCTGCCTTCCACCTTTCTGCCTGCTGCAGAGCGCCAGAAACCATGGGCTTTCCTTTGCCATGTCTTATTTCTACCAAATAATCTTTTATGTCTGGTAGCTGAGAGATTGTCTAAGAGAGGTGTGGTATCCCTGTCCGCTGTCCTCTTGATGCCTGTGTCTCATTTCTTGTCAGATGATACTGTAGCGCACACTCAGCATTGTCATTTACAGCGATGGGAATCTGTACTGTGAGTTCGTTTGAATTCTTCCAAGCTATTACAGAAGTGCCTCAAAAACTAATATTTTGCAACTTAAGTTGCATTTAGCTTGCATTTGTGGTTTTATTTTTACATTGTGTTCTGTAATCACTGTGCCTCTGCTTTATGACTGGTGGTCTTTGAAAGGCTCTTCGTGCGAACGAATTTGAAACCCTGTAATCTAGTTAGCACAGTGGTTCAGTGTTAGGTGGCAAGTAGAAAAGGTCATTCTTCTTGAAGATGGGTTTTCAGATTTGCTGTGGAGCGTCTGAATAGTCAATGCATTTTATTAGCATGTGGAAACAAGCAAAGCTCTGTAGCAAGGAGTGAAAAAAGACTTTAGAATAAGGCTTAATTTGTTTCTATTTTGTAAGGTTTTTAAAAGATAAAATAGCTGGAGTTTTTTTTTTTTAACTTCCAGAGCTTCAGATACTAAAGTAAAAATAACTCAAATAAAAAAATTTATCTGCTCCAAAAATCGTATAACATTTTTTGTGGCATATTTAACTTTGAAATAGCTATTGAATAAAAGAAGAGAATAATGTAGGTGTTTGTGAGAGTTTGGGCTGGTTTAATGTCTTTGTTAGAAGAGAGGTAATAGCATTTACTAAATTTAGGCTTATTTAGTTTGGTATTAATTTTTTTAATTTGTTTTGTTTCTGAGGCAAAGTCTCCTTCCTGTATATTCATAGGTCAGACCAGACTTAGGGCCCAAGAGCTCAGACGTCCTGTGTGGCCAAGCCTCCACTCCTCGAGCCGGCATTTATGTACAGGAGCTACACACTTCAACTCCTACCGATCTTATCCATACAACAGGGATGCGGTTACCTGCGTTTTGATGTGGGTTTTACTTTCTCTGTCAGGTAATGCAGAGCAGCTCTTCCTAGGAGATCATTTTAGGGTGCCATTTAGAAGCTTCTCTCTTGGATCTGCCGGAGCAGGCAGGTCTCTGCTCTTCTTTCCCCGGACAAGCTGTCCGTGAGCACTGAGCTTGGTTTGTTGGAGATGCCATCCTGTACCAGGCAGGCTCGCCCTGGCCTGGCTTCGGAGCACTCTTGCCTCAGTTAGCGACTAGTTTTATATGCTTTTTGCCATCTTTGAGATTGTATGATGCCTCTTCTGGTATGTAATGGGCAGCCAGCTGCGTTCTTTATTTGATGTCCGTATGATGTATGATCGGGTGCATATGTGGTGGTTAGCAGACAACTTGGAGGAAGTGGTTTTCTTCTAGTGAGGGTTCTAAGGATCAAACTCAGGTACTTGTGCTTATGTGGCAAGAATTTTACCAACTTCTCCACTCTTCAGTACTATGTTTTAACTTGTTCGTATAAAATGCAAAGTACCTTCCGAGTTAATGTGTGAGTGATTTAATTGAGTTTTAGAAAATGACATTATCTGTTGGTAACTAACAGAGAATTCTAAAAAGCTTTCTGATTTGTAGGAATCTTAATTTACTATAAAATTCAGAATACTTGTTTATGGGTTACCCTATTGAAGGTAACATGTATCATAGCTAAATGTAAGGGATTGTTTGAAATTTATTACAAAATAAATGCTTTGTACGTATTTAGGAATACTGCTTTTAGCCACAAATCTATAAACAGTAATTTAGCCATAGTGACTATCTTGTGGTTTTCCTTCACAGATACCAAGTTGTAGTACAACTGTATACATAATTAATACCTGAAGTCTCAGTGTAACCTGGACAGTAACAGTGATGACGCTTGAGGATCAAATGCCAGGTGAACACTGAAAAAGGTAAGAAAAAAATGTAATATTCTACAAGGTCTAGTGAGATCTAGTTAGAAGTAATTCAGTGAACCAGCTTTTAAGAAACCTGTCTTCAGAATCCTGTCTATCTTAACACTGGTAGAACTCAGCTGTATCAGTTTTTGTGTTTGTTTTGTTTTTGGTGGAAATAGCTGTTCATGTCTGGTACATAAGTAATGGTGAGTGATGTTCCTACATGAGCCCCGCTGAGAAGGTTGGCAGTACTGGCTGGCAGGGCTGGGCTGGGCTGTTCCACACGGGTGTGTTAGGCCGCCCGTTCAGTGTCGGGTGCTGTGCCCTGTGTCCTGTGACGGGGACAGGAGGGCGTCGTGGGACTTTGATATGAGAGTTGCTGTTTGTAGGATCATGCTCTCCCTGTTCTTCCCGCCTTCGTGTAAATTTAGAACTTTTAGACATGTAGTAGAAAATGATTATATTTAGGCAATTTTTTTCTACTTTGGCAGATTTAAAAGAGGTCATATGTTTTAGTCCTATGCCTTTTAAGAAACCATCTCTTTTTTTCCCTAATTACAAAGATTTCGAATAATACATCTACACAATAGAAACTATCATTGGAAAGTTAATAAGAATTTTCAAGGATAAAAATGTAGTATTTAGAATAAAATTCTAGTTTATGAGAATGAAAATGCAAGTTCAGGAAAAAAGTAAAGAAATAAAGTCTACTTTAAATATTACAGAAGAATAGCTGTTTGTGACTGTGCACATTTGTATACTTGGATTCTATTAGCCAGACTTAAAAAGGTCAGACCATCGATTTTTAGTAGCATTCTATTTGTTATTAGCCAGTAAATAGCCTTAGTTTGCAAGGTTTGATGATTACCTCAGTCTTGAAATATAGTATTCTGTTTTAGAGTATTTACTGTCAGTGACACTTTCCATCATAAACATCTATACTCTTGTTTGCAGATGGCCAATTTTAATCGCCTGATTGTCCAGATCATATAGTCTCTGAAAAGAGTATTAGTAAAACTGCAATTAACCATAGCGTGCCAAGAATTGGAATATAGTAAGGTTTTGATTAAAATATGAGGCTAACTAGGTATTCAGTTTATCTGATTTGAAAACCCTTATGCCAAAATCAGCGGACGCTTGCTTTAATGAGTGGGTCTCCAGCACATTAGAGTCAGGACTGTGTAAAGATGCAGAACACGTTTGATCTTCGTTTAGTAGCTTAAGTGGTTTTTGTTATTCAGACCCCAGTTTGTATAATTGGGGTCCAGAATTTGGGAAGTTCTTTAGAACTCTTCAAGCCTGAGTGCAGTCTTGAGAAAAGAACTGAGTCATATTTTGCCAGTGGAGCTGTTGTAAGAATTTGGTGTGCTTCGAGCTATTTTTATTCTCGTTAGGTTCTGCTGTTCCTTTGCTTGGTATCCCTGAGGCTGGTGACCAAGAAGCACTGAAGATGTTACCATGAAGAAATCCTGGTGTGTCTTCTTAGCATAAGAGTAAACTGTTAACATGAGTCGTTTCCTGGTGTAATTCTTTTTTATTATTTTATTTTAAAGAGAGCAATTTAAGAGGTTCTGGTATTGTCTGTGGCTGAAGCCAAGAGCCTGAAGCCCTGAGGCATAAGCTCTGTTCCAGAGCCAGCTCCGTCCCCTTCAGAATAGAAGGAAAAGACAGTGTTTCCGCAATGATAGATCTTTGGTTATACAGGTAAGTTACTTAGTTTTGCAGTACTGAAGATTACTGTAGGTTTTGGTTTTTATTGCTTGTGGGGGAGCTGTGTTATTTTTCTGTGCATCCCTGTGGCTACTGCTAAAGGGTCCCTAGAGCTGCAGGGAATGGACTGGGAGGATGTGTCTTCTCTCTTTCCTCTCTATCAGCTCGTAAGGCCACTGAACCTCATTAAAATCTCGTTACTCGAGGGGCATTATGAAGACCCTTGAGTTACACCCCTTCTCAGCTATCTTAAGTATATATTTATTCTGATCAACCAGCCAACCACTTATCTCTGTCTGGCTGTCATCTCATACCTATTCCTCCTAATGCGGAAGAAGAAATCCTCTGTGTAAGACTGTGTGATAGAGCTTCTAGACTTTAGAGAGGTGAGTCTTTAGGACTGTAAGATACGAAATACATGGATAGCGACAAATTTCACTCTCCTACTATTAACCTCATAGATATATTGATAATGGCACACTCAAATAGTTTGTCTTTTAAAATGGGACTGGGGAAGTAACTCAGTGGATAAAGCAGAAGGGTTGGATCCCAAAATGCCACGAAAAATACTTGCTGCTTGTGATTACAGCCCCAGAATATGGAGATTGGGATTTCTCAGAGAAAGTTGGCTAGTGAGGCTGTGGTGAGCTCTGCCTTAGAGCCCCAGTCTCAAAAAGATGGGATGGAGTAATGATAGTGGGATCCAGGATTCCCACTGTCAGCCTCAGGCCTCCTTATGCACAGGTCCCTGTACATACTCATTTAAGCATGATGACCCCACTCACACTTGTACACACTCAGCATACATGCACCTGCACACACGTGTACACACCAGCATACATGCACCTGCACACACGTGTACACACTCACCAGCATACATGCACCTGCACACACGTGTACACACTCACCAGCATACATGCACCTGCACACACGTGTACGCACTCACCAGCATACATGCACCTGCACACACGTGTACGCACTCATCAGCATGCATCTACCTGCACACACGTGTACACACTCATCAGCATGCATCTACCTGCACACACGTGTACACACTCCTGTATATACATGCATCCCGCCCACACATGTACACAATGATGATCATACATGTACCCTCACAGGTACACATGAAAAAGGGAAGAGAGCAAAACACCTCCCCCTCCCAAGGTGGGCGTTGTGTTTCTGGGCATGGGCACATGTGGCTGTAAATTCCAGCACTGGGAGGCTAAGGCAGGAAGATTGCCGAGAGTTCGCAGCTACACTGGCTCCGTAGTAGTCTAACGTGTTCTCTGTCGATGCAGAGTCGTGAGATGAGCAAAGCCTGAGTGTGGTTTATGTTGGAGAGGAGTAGAAAACCATCCTGGCCGTCCTCCTGGTTGTTCCTGTCTCCTTTCTCTTTGATTCCTACCTGAAAACACCAGGATCGTGACCAGCTTTCTAAAAAGAATTGTTCACTTCATAAAACTAAATACTATGGTAATGAGAATAAGAACATCGTGTTAACATTGGTATTAATTGCTAGCTCCTCAGTTCCCCACCTCAGTCGCGTAGGAGCCACAGAGCACAGGTGGTAAAGTTAAATGAAGCAGCTCTCGAGTCACCTGTCTTCTCAGTCAAGGTGACACTCAAGCAGCCTCTCGCTGTGTGGGCCTGTTGTGCCACGTCTTTATTTCAGTTCTGATGCAGTTAAGTCTGACACAGAAATTAGAAATTTCTGATCTGAAACATAGCTGAGAGTGTCGTAATAAGTAGATGAAGTTCGTGGGGAGGCAGCTCAGTGGCTGCAGGTGGATGTGTATGTGTGAGGCAGATTTAATGTGGATGGACAAACCGAAGTCGGCCGGGACTGGTCCTCCTCATGTGTCTTCCAGCAGGATGAGAGCAGGTCGAGTGTCCATTTATTTCTATGAGGCACCGTGTTGTCTTCCTCCTGGATTTTGCAAGATGCCACTGCTTATTAGTTACGGCTCGCACACTGGATGAACTTACTCTGGTTACTGAGCTGGATTTTGTACACGTAAATATGTTAACTAACACTTTTTCTTAATTCTAAAACTACAGTGGTAGAATTTTTATTTATTAGTGAGTGCTGGTCAAAGAGCTCATCATGTATGTTTCTGAGTAAATTTATAACTGTTCCCCTAGCAGCTAGTATTTATTTGGGCAGGAATATAATTTTATAATGAAACCTTTTCACCAGATTCTTTAGTAACCTTGTATTGTGCTAAACAAGAAACCAGGAGACTTAATCTGTACTACTTTGCTAATAAACGTGGTAAAACAATATTGAAATTTGATTGAAATAATGTAGACTCTTTAAAGTGACTTTCATACTCCCTTTATCAAGGTATTGCAAGAAATGTGCGTCTTTTACATATCCTCATCCAAAATAGGAGCAGTCGCAGAGAAAATATCAGAGGAAAGATGGTTACACCTACTTTACTCTAACCTTCATAATTGTAGCTAGATTTTTTTATTTTAGGTGGATGTAATATAATTACGTTTAGATAATTTTACAGCCTGTTGTTTGATGCTTCTTTAGCCAGAGAGATGGTACATGTTTGTTGTTGTTTGTTTTTGTGTTAATTGCTAGGGTCTGGTAAGGAATTAAAGGAAATGTGAATATATCTAACTTGATTTGAAACTTAATCATATTATATCGAATACTAGAATTCTAAATTCAGTGACCTAAGTCACTGCTTCTCAAACTCTGGTGTGCACAGGAACCCTCGGTTGGGCCTGGTGTTGTTTCTTTCTCTTTCTCATGCTGTGCTTCTGTTCTGAGTGTCTGACCTCGGGCCTCCTGCATTCTGGCAGCTCTCAGTACTGAGCTGCCTGTCAACCCATCTTGGTGTTTCTGACCAGCTCGGGCGATGCCTCTGACAGTGCTTTTCATGCTATTGTAAGAACTGGAGGTCTCAGCGGACCCTCGTAAAGCTGGTTCTTGATTGCAGCGCTGAGCAGGCCTCACTGTAGCTGTGGAAGCCCAGCGCGCTGGTGCACAGCGGAGCTGCGGCCTGCCCTGCAGGGATAAAGGGTAATGCAGGCACGTGGAGGTGGTGTTGGGTAGGATTTCCATTTGTAGGAATGAGTGTGCAAAATACACTTTTTAAATTATTCTCAATTACTAATAAGTATATTTCAACCTAAGTAATCTGTTGGAGTCTGATTGCAAAACATGTGGAGACTGCTTATTGCAATCATTTAAGAGACTTTTATGCTTTTTAATTGGCATTGCTTTTTAGAAAGAATTCTTTATGTGGTCGTAAAATCTAAAATCACCAGTATTAGTTCTGATTCACATACTATGAAGCTAAATTGTCTTTTATTTTATAAATACCTTATTTATAAACGCATACTTTTCCAATTTGTATTTACATGGTGTTTAGTATTTAACCTTGAAACAGTAAGCAGGATAGAACTGCTTTGGATTTTGGTGCATCAAAGTCATTTCTACATCTGATCTGTATGTCCCATACTAAATGTTAATTTGATTTGTCTGAAATTCTTTAGAACACTTAATTGTGCTTCACTTATAGGGTTGATTTTGTAAGTAAATTTTATAAAAAACTTATTTGTTAGAAATTTAAAAGTGTACCATACTCTTCAAACAGCTTCCCTACTTCACGGATGCTCTCTGCCCCCGATTCACACATCAGCAGCAGGCAGTTTCCTCTGGAGACCTTGTGTATGTGGCAGTATTTCACTGTGTTCTTCTGTCTTCTTTAAAATATTTCCTTTCACTAGCTGACATCTGTCTCTAAGAGACTAGGTTTGGCCTTGCTGTTGTGTTTGCTATCCAGTGTAAGCTGAAGTTGCAACTTCTGCCCCACTACTTAATGACAGAGATTCTACTTTGTGTGTCATTACAACTTTCCTTCCAGGAGTTGACCTGAGACAGTAGAATGTTCAGAATGGCTTTGGTAAGATAGCTGCTATATCAATTGAAGATTGTTGCTTTAGTAATCAAGATGAAATCTTAACTTGTATTTAGATGATTCTGTATGCCTGTCTGGGGGCACACATGAGAAGCCAAAGCAGCATGGGCGCCCTGCTGCGCCGCTTTTAGCTGGCTGGCTCACTGCATCTGCAGACTCTTCCCCTACTCGTAAAGTAGGATTGTAGCGTGCCTGCCGGAGCCGTGAGACTTAAGCAAGTGCAGGTGTGTTAAACAAATGCTGCAGAACGATTCCTGAACAATGTTAAATGACATAGTTGTTAGCTGTCATTAGTACCATTATTGGAAAATTAAATAAAATAACCTTTGTCCCATTATCTATCAATATTGGCTATACTTGGATAAAAAGTTCAGCTTTATACGTTTGTTTTAGGTATATTAACTATGACCTTTTTCTCATTATTTTGTTTACGTTTTTGAAGGTTTCCCAATGAGTGGATCATGATGACCGTATGGTAGGGACTTGCCATAGTATGGCTGCGTCCCGAGCTGCCCGTGTCACAAGATCAACAGTGGGGTTAAACGGATTGGATGAATCTTTTTGTGGTAGAACTTTAAGGAATCGTAGCATTGCTCACCCAGAAGAAATTGCTGCTCATTCTCAAGTGCGAGCAAGATCACCAAAGAAGAGACCAGAACCTGTGCAAATTCAGAAAGGAAGCAGTAGTGGAAGAACCTCTGACTTAAAGCAGCAAAATCCCCGGGAGTCGTGGGTAAGCCCTAGGAAAAGAAGACTTTCTTCTGAAAAGGATAACGTAGAAGGGCAGGCCGTAGAGAATCGCGAGAGGAAACAAACAGAACCGCTGTCGCCAATTTTAAAGAGAATTAAACGTTGTCTTAGATCCGAAGCAGCCAACAGTTCAGAAGAAGATTCGCCGGTGAAGTCCGACAAGGAGGCGGTAGAGCAGAGGAGCGCAGTAGTGGACGATGATGCGGCTTTTCAAGAGACTAAGCGAGCTTGTCGCTGTCTTATACTGGATGGTGGTGAGAAAAGGGAAGTTAAAAAGGTGAATGTCAGTGAGGAGGGGTCACTTAACTCTGCAGGAGTTGACGGACTCACGGGCTATTTGGCTGTCAATGGTGTTGCTGACAGTGCGTCCGCTGTTGTAAACTGTGGGGACGGTCGGCCTGGCGGGGACACGGACCGCAGCAGCACCGTGGCCTGTGTGTTTCGGCAGCAGTCAGCTGGAAATGGGGATACGGACCCCCAGACTTCCATGTTCCTTGATGGTAGGAAGAACAGTGTTGTAGACCGTAACGTGCCTTGCACACAGTCAGAAGTGCAGGTCAAGGTGGAGGACCGCAGACGCGGAACGGCCTGCCTGCCGGGGGACCACCCACACCGGCCATCAGCCTCGGGCGCCGCCTGGGACGTTCAGTCGTCTCTCAGAGACTCGGAGGAGGAAGTGGATGTGGTGGGAGACAGCGGTGCCTCCAGAGAGCAGAGCCGGGAGGCCGCCAGCAGCCAGGCTGCCCACGCCGCCCCGGGCTCTGGAGAGCCAGAGCCGCCTTCCGCTCTAGACTGTGCTGCGGCCCCCACGATGTTTCTGTCCGAACCCCAGGAGCATCGCTACACCCTGAGGACGTCGCCGCGAAGGGCAGCCCCGGCGAGAGGGAGCCCCACTAAAAACAGTTCTCCCTGCAGAGAAAATGGACAGTCGGAAGAGAACAGTCTCAGTCCCAATGAAACCAACACAACCCTCAGTGATGATGTCAGTGAGACCCCCACGAATCCCGACGAGATTTCTCAAAGTGAGAAAGTCGTGTGCGGAGATCCTGAAAACCGTGGAAGCGAAGGACTGAGCAAACTACCCTCAGAGGCGAGGCTGCGCGTCGGACACTTGCCGTCTGCCAAAGAGAGCGCCGGCCAGCACGCCGCAGACGAGGATGAAGACGACCCCGACGTGTATTACTTTGAGTCAGATCATGTGGCTCTGAAACACAACAAAGAGTATGTGTAACCATGGTAACCATGAATGCTGCTTTGTTTCTATTCCTCAAGTTCTCAGTATTTTCCTTTAGTGTCTGTTCTTAGCAGTTTTATGATAGGTAAAATAATGCTTTAACTGTAATTTTAGGGGTGACGTAATGACTTTTCAACTCTTGAATTCCTGCAAAGGAAGACTTAAAGTTGAACTTCATTGCTCTTTGTGTGTGACAGTATGATTTTTCTAATTCTGATATCCCACGTCTAAAGTAGAAAGAACAAGTGGAAACATAGGTTGTGATCAGTGCTTTTACTTTTTCATAAATTTTAAGTTAATTTCTAAAGCTTTGAGTTAACACAGTCTGCTTT
This sequence comes from Typhlomys cinereus, assembly GCA_023101885.1. Lineage (NCBI taxonomy): Eukaryota > Metazoa > Chordata > Mammalia > Rodentia > Platacanthomyidae > Typhlomys > Typhlomys cinereus. The sequence goes on along the minus strand of JALPQD010000231.1, from coordinate 3,434,818 downwards.
GGTTTAAAGTCAGATCTAAGTAATGCCTGTGCCTTTCAAATTGGGATGAGCAAATAAAAGTACATAGACAGCATCCAGCGCAAATCTAAATTCACTTTTATTTTAGCTTTTTACATTCAATTCTCAAGTAAAGATTTTGATTTAAAATGTGCTTGATATCATGTTTGTAACTTAAAGCTAAGTAGATACTGCTAGTAACACTGATACCTGTGCATCGGGTTAGTGTGTGAGCTAGAATTGATGTCTACTCTGCTTTACATAGAACATTTGATACGTTTTCCCAGCAGTAAATAATCACTTCTCAACCTTTACTGTACAAAGGCACTTTAACAAATGAAAGTTTCTAACTCAAGTTTTCCAGTTTTGTTTAGACTTTATTTTAAAGTCACAAATGAATTAGAGCTAACTTTGTCTCAATACTGAAAAGGGACTAACAAACATAGAAGTTAATTATCTTTGCTCCTATAGGCTGGCTTTTGAATTACTACACATTCAGATTGTGTCAGCTGTTCAAAAATACTTTGCCCTGGGACTTTCCGAATGTCTTGTTGTTGCTGTGACAAATGCCAGATCAAAGCATCAGGTCCTGGTTGAAGGGCACGATGTCTTTTTGCCATGCGCAGTGTACCCCTGGGGATGCTGGCCCTTTAGCATCTCTCCTGAAAATTTCTTCTGCTTCTATGGCTTATTTTCTGTGTGTGTGCACATGTATGGAAGGTCAGAAGACATTGGCTTTCGCGTTCTCAGTATATTGGCATGAATGTCAGCTCTGGGTCCTCATCCCTCGGGGTGTTCGAGCAGGTGCTCGGAGGCCGAGCGGCGGGCCCACGTTCTCTTACTGTTTCCAGATGTAAAACTCCCCTCTCGGCTGAGCTTGGGCCAGGTAGTGTGTTCTCCCCGGGGCCTTTTGCTGCCAATTGTTTTAGTGTTGGGCGAGGTTGGCAGAGAAGCCTCTGCTTTTTCAGGTTGATGATAGCTCAGAGCGCTCCGAGGAGCCTGACATGGTGGTCTTCGCCCAGCAGAGACTGCGCTCTTTTGGGGATGGGCTTTTTGTTAATTTTGAAACAAGCTGAGAAATGATCCCTAAATGTTGACGTTGTCTTTGAAGGCCCGGGGGCATGGAGGCTTTGAGGCCCAGGGCTCAGGGTTCAGAGCTTCCTTCAGAAGGGCCCTAGACAGTCTTCACATGCTCTTCGATACCTTATCCTTGTCCAGTGAAGAATTGCTCCACGGACGTTAGGTGGGTTTTGGGGGTATTTAGTTTCCAAGAATCTACCCAGGGTTAAGCTCTTGGCAATTGTATCATCTGTCAGAGAATCAACATTCTAGGTAAGTAATTTGTTTGATTTGTAGACTGCAAACCTCTATGTGTCCTTGTTTTGAAGAACATCTTGGTTGTGTATCCGTGAAGAACAAAGTGCTTCTGAGAGGGGTGGTCAGCTGGAGAAGGATGTTCTGGGCTTTAGAGTTGGTGGTTATGTTACTTCAAAGAGACTTGGTGGGCCTCAGCTCTCTGTCATGATCTGGGGACCCAGACACAGGTGTGCCGATTAGTACAGGGGCAGGTAGCTGCTTAATTACGAAACTTTTAATAAAGCATTTAATGAAGTGTTAACAGCTTTTTCAAGTAATGTGGGTGCTGTAATTTAAGTACACTTGGCCTTCAGTGCAGTAATTCCCTGTGCTAGGGCCACCCTGTCTGTCCGTCCTCATGACTGCAGCCGTACCTGTCTGTGTTCGTCCTGTGACTTCGGACTCCATTTATATTCCAGTAACAGCTTCTTTCTTGCGTTCTTTTTGACAGTTCTGTGTCTTGGTAGTTTACTATTTAGTATCTGAGACTCTTTCAAACTTACCCTTTAGTCTTAGAAATGTTATTTCAGGGCTGGAGAAATGGCTCAGGGATTAAGACTCCACCTTGCAAACAGGTGGTCTTGAGTTTGGATTCCAGGCCCCATGTAAAAAATGCCAGGCACAAACTGGCAGATGCCTGGGAAATTCCAGAGCCAAGCAAAAAGGCGGTAGAAGCACTCTAGGATGAGTCCTGAGTGACTCTTGGGCCTCCTCAGGGACACACAGTGCCTTCTGACACACACACACACTGTTAAAAAAGTTATTTCATAATTTTTATAGTATATAAAAGAACTAAGCTTTTCTTTTTTTAGTAGTTCTTTATATGTCATGTCAAGCAAGTGCTCCATCACTAAACTTTATCTCCAGCCCTGGAATTTTTTTTTTTTTAGTTGACATTCCTATACTAGTGAGAGCCAGCTTTTGTTTATACTTTTAAAAAATTCAGTTAAGAACTCTTAAATGAAATAAAAATTGGAATAATAAACATGTATCTTTTACCTGGAATATTATTAAATGATTAGTTGGTGTGGTTGAAACAAGAGTAGAAATTGAGTCCCTGAGGTAAAGTCCACGAGGATGAGTAAGAGAAAGTGGTGCGTGGTACAGAGGTGTCCGACCTGGGAGGTGGCCCTAAGGTGATTCTCCTTAACTTCTCAGGACTGTGCTACTTGGCCACATTTGCTGCAAGCTTTTGGAAAGGCATGGAGAGAACGTGCCTTACTACTTGACATATCACTGACCGTTTTATTTTGTATGCGCCTATGAAAGCCCAAGGGTAACTTTAGGAATCATCTGGTGTTGCCAAATCCCCTGCTGGGCCAGCTGGGGGGGGGCGGTAGGGCCTCTGGGCTCTAGGCAGTGAGCTGGTGACGGGGTCACCAACCAGACCCCGGGAATCAGGTGAGGAGTAGCACTGGACGAGATGCCGCAGACTCAGCTTCATTCAGGAAGTGTTTGGGCTTATATAGGGTCGGGGTCCAATCAGGTGTTGTCATCCCTCAGCTGGGAGACAGCCACCCGTCATTTGACTTCCCATTGGTTGTTCATCCCTCCGCCTGCATGGTCCTCTGTTGGGACATGTCTGGGGCATGTCGGTGCATACCCAGGAGCCAGGCTAGGGCCTCCCTGAATCGGTAGTGCCACAATCTGGGATTGCTTCTGCCTCCTTTTTGTTCCCTTCTGGGATTTCCCAGGCTCCGCCCACCAGGGTCAGAGGTGCAAGCTGCTGCCATTTCTGCCCTTTTTTTTTTTTTTGGTTTTGTTTTAACGTGGGACCTGGGATCCGAACTCAGAACCTTCTGCTTGTGAGACAGAGTCACAACCCCTGAGCCATCTTTCCAGCCCTTGCCTGGTATTTTTACGTGGGACCTGGGATCCAAACTCAGGTCCTTCTGTTTGCAAGGCAGAGTCTTAACCTCTGAGCCACCTCTCCAGCCCAGTTATTTTCTTTTTAAATAAAATTAACTATAGAGTCTTTTGCAGAAATTTATTTTCTCTAGTTCATTTTTTTGCCTTTTTAAAACTTTGCTTAGTGTGTTTGTGTATGTGCACACTCACACAGGTGTGCAAGCTGGGGTACATGGGCGGAGGTCAGAAGACAACTCGGGGGATTTGGTTCTCTCCTACTGTGTGGATTTTGACTCCTGTATTTGACATTTAAATTGGAAACTTTTGATTTGTCTTTTATTTTTCTAATTGTCACCTTTCCCACACTACTAAATTCTCATAAGAGCATAAGATAAACTTTATATTTCAACTGTAATAGGGAAGAGTCGGTGCAGAAGTGTGTTTGAAACCAATGGGCTCAGCTGAAGTGTATAATTAGCATGACCATATATATTATAGATAAAGTGATACTTCAGAACATACGTACATTGTATAACAATCAGATTAGGACAGTGGGTATATGCTTCATCTCAAGCATTTATTTCTTTGTGTGGGGAACATGAGAAATTTTGTGCTTTTTGGTACTATTTGTACTTTTTGGTTAGCCTGCTGTGCTTTAGAAACATGAAAAGTTTTAGAAATATAAAAAGTTCCATTAGCCATATTCCCTGTACTCCAGACTCCCAGGATCCTAATAGGCATTTAGAACATAAATGTATGAGTTAAGTAAATACAGCACAAGTTAAATAAGTATAGCCTTTAAGCATGTTGTTTTTAAGCACCATTCGGGACAACGTAGATGTTTTTATTTTTAAGATGCCATCTCATTTAAATGCATCTCAACAAACTCTTAAGTTCTCCAATGACTTGCAAAGCCAGGTCTGTGGTGGGTGTAATGAGTTCTCCAGTTTCCTTCTGCAAGATGTTTGTGCTGAGCAGAGTCCTTTTACTTCTGCGAAGTGCTGCAAACGGCCCGATTCTGTATCTTGCGTCTATTGCAGTTTGAATTTGCTTCTTTGTGCTTCACCTCACTTGTGAGGGTGCTTTGGTTTCAATTACTGGCTTCTAAGTGCACGTGCTTTCTCGGGGGTTCCTTAAACTACTGGGGCTGCTGGAAATTGTGTGTGTGCTGCACAGTGCACATGCCACAGCATGTATGTGGACGTCAGAGACAACAACCCTGTGTGCTTCCAGATGGGGTCTCTGGTTCTCTGCGCGTATGCAAGCTAGTCGACCGTGGAGCTCGCTGCGTGACCGTGAAGCTGGCTGGTTCCTGATGCTGTGTCCGGCTTCATGACTACTGGGGTTCAGCCTCAGGTCCTCATGCTTCCAGGACAAGGCTGTGCCCAGGAGCCTTCTCCCCAGTTCTCCTGATGACCTTGAAGTACACAGCCGAATGCAGGTTGTCCTCCAGTTCAGGCCTTTCCCAGGACACTCCAAGGATCGTGCTCAGAATGAATTACTGCTTCTTATACCCAGTGTTTACACCTTTCATAGTTAGGTACAAATGTCAACGTGACGGCTGAGGGTTCAAGCTGTGGGCACATGTATAGAGAGTCAGTGGTCAACGTTAGGCCGGCCCCAAGCAAACGTGCAGCAGATTGTCCGATGGAGAGGGCCCCCTGTGGTGGGTGTGGCTAGTCCCTGCAGGTGGGTAGGATGGAGGGCACAGGTGAGGAAATGGGCATACTTTGGTGTACTTGGCCAGAAATATTTGTCTGGCAAATTGTCCCTCCTTCAGCAGTCCGGTGTATGTGGTGTGGCCAGTTCCCTCAGCCTCTGGTGTTGGTGTGGGCTCTCTCCAAGCTAGAGTCAGAACTGAAACTGAACAGTTGTTCCCTAGCTCCGTGTATCAGCTCTGTGCACACCTCCCTGTTAACCCTGCGGGCTGCAGAATAACGAAGATGCAGTTGTCCTTACTCTCCAGTCCTTTCTTAGTTACCATTCTCTTTTTGCTAGATTGCTGGAAGTGCTTCTGTGTTTGATTTCGGTGGTTTTGGGTAATACTTCGCTTGTGAACACCTGTTCTTTAGCTGAAGGTAGATGTCTTCGAGCATTTTACTCTTTAAAACGATACATTTCATAGCTTTTAAACATTGTCTTACTGTTTGCCTCTCTGCAATCTGTCCAGATTAAACTTGACTTCTTCCTGAGTTGTTTTCTGTTATTGTACCAGCTGTGACCAGCTGCGGCCAGTGGGCCTTTGAGCCCCAGCATGGCCATGACTATGGCCCAGTACGAAGCCACACACTTACTAAAACACTGTAAGGTTCATATGCAAGGGTGGCTTTCTATGTTTCTTTTTTCTTCTTGTAACTCTACTGTGTGATTCTTGAGCATGAACTGTGTAGATGATGGCAGTGTTGAATTTGATACTGAAAGAAAGGGTAAGGCTGCAGGCCTTCTCATGTGCCTGCTTGAGTCTCCCTTATCTCTGTTGAAATCTCGAGAAATCTTTCTTTTTCCGAGACTTCCACCCTAGCTTAAGTGCTGGGATATTGACATGCATCCCCACACTGGCTTGCTGCTGCTGGGTGTGTGTGTGTGTGTGTGTGTGTGTGTGTGTGTGTGTGTGTGTGTGTGTGTGTGTGTTGTGAATATGAATAGGAAACAGAAAAGTGGAGAACAATGAACTTTATTTCTCTTTTTTTTTCTTTTTACTTTGGATTCTAATAAACTCAAGATTCTTGTTCATTGACATGGGTGATATGTTCACACATTCATTCTGTGATTTGAAATGACCCTTACCCAGTGAAGGTCAAGACAAGCTTCTCTGAGGATGCTCCACTGCAACCTGAGCTTTCTGAAATGGAAAGGCTTTCCTTGCATTGTATCCTACTAGGGCTTTGTGGAGTAGTTAGCTAGGTAGTGCCTGTGAAGTTAACCAGCAGCAAACTGCTGTGGTATGTTAGTAATTCACTGGAAGCACAATTGCTTAACTATAACCCAAATAATTGGCAGGAGATCATCCGACCCTTGAAATAATCTGTGAAAGGGCACATTCTGTAAGTACTGGCTTCTTTTTTCGTCTATGGCTTTCTTTTCCCCTTTAAGAAAAATAGTATTTCTAATTATTCAAGTGCATGTCTGCCTTGTGGGTGTGTGTGTGTGGAGGGCTAGAACAACTCAGAAGCTGATTTTTTTCTGCTGCCTTATGAGATCTGAGGATTAACCCAGTCATCGGAACGGTGCACAGGTGCTTTTACAAACCCTGAGCCATCTTGCTGTCACTAAATTAATTTTTTTTAGTCCAAGAAAAAATACATATAGTTTGTAGTATGGTGTTTTGGAACATGTTATTTACTGTTGTGTGCCATGTTTGCAGTGTGGTGTGTGATCTGCATCCCTGACGCACACCCGGTGCTGCCGCTCTTCCTGCTTCTGAGGTCCTCACTTGGGATTTTACACACACTCAGTGCTTCTTCCACACGTGGGAAGTGAAACAATTTCAGCTTTGGGAATATTTGTGCGTACACAATGAGATACCTTAAGAGTGGAGCCTTGGTGGCGTGCTAAGGGTTCTACACAGGTGTGCGCTCATGGCCTGAGGACACTTTTACTAGGGTGTTTGGAGTTCTCTTGACCAGGCCTGTCTCTAGGGAAGATGGGATGAGGCCGTAACTCATTGTGGCTTAGATTTGTTTCCTTCTTAAAATTACCTGATATCTGTTCATTTTCTTTCCTTTTTCCTTTTTTTTTTCTTAATTGTGTGTGTGTATATATCAGAGGGCACTGTGTGTCCCTGTGGAGACTCAGGGGTGACTTCAGGAATCACCCTGGATTGTCCTACTTCCTCTTTGCTTTGCTATGGAGTTTCTCAGACTCTGCCTTCCGGGATTGGAAGTACAGGTTGCCGCCATTTCCTCCTAGCATTTTTATGTGGGACCTGGGATCCAAACTCAGGACCTTCTGCTTGTGAGGCAGAGTCTTAACCCTGAGCCATCTCTCTGGCCCCGTGTATTTTCTTTCGAGAAACGTGAAATAATGATGTTGGTTGGTTCATCAGTGAGAGAAGTTTGCGAGAGTTGATAGGGTTTTCTTCCTCTTCCAAAGTCTGAAGTCTGGGAAGCGCCGCGAGCTGGCTCTGGTTAGCTTGTCTGAGCAAAAGCTGAGGGACGTGGCAGGGCTGCATGTGGGGTTTGGTGGTCCTGCCACCTTGGAAACTGCCCCTGCAGGTCAGTGGGTGGAGTTTGGAAATGTACTGAAAGCTGCTTCTGCCTTTATCCTATGAAACTGTAATAGAAGATTAAAAATGTAAATAATTATCCTGTTTTATAACTTTGCATAGTGTGCATTTTATGTAATTATTTTGTGAGATATATTTGCTTGAAGCAAAATGTTATTTCTCATTTTCATATAATTTTTATAAATACCTCATACTCGGTATTAATTTACAAGACTTTTGCTGCTTAATGTTTTAATAAATTTGTTGTTAGAAATAATTCATTTTCGGGGCTGGGTAGGTAGTTCAGTGGCCTGGCACCTGCTCTGGACCCTGGTCCCTGAAGCCCCCGTGGTGCGAGACACTGTTGAGAGAGACACTGTTCTGAGGTCCTCTTCCTCCATCTTTGTGCGTGACGTGCATTTTCTCTAAATTTCATCACAAGGTTTTTCATTAAAAAAAAACTTGTGGGGGCTGGAGAGGTGGCTCAGGGGTTAAGCCTCTGTCTTGCAGGCGGAAGGTCCTGAGTTCGGATTCTAGACCCCACGCGGCAGAAGCGGGGGCAGCCTGCGTTTCTGGTCCTGGTAGGGCGGAGCCTGTGAATCCCGGGGCAGAATCAACAAGGAGGAGGCGGCCATGGTGGTTCCCGAATTCGTCCATGGTTCTACACACACATACACACACACACGCACAATTGAATAATTTTAAAAAAATTTAAAAAAAAACTTGTGGAAACAAGTTGTTGAACTCTGTTTATATTTGAAGTACTCTTCTAAAAGAGGAACTATTTGAAACAATGGTAAACAATCTGTGTAGATTCTGTTTTTTCTTGTGAAGCCTGTGAACTCCTGGGCTCTATATGGTTCTTTTCATTCACTGGGTTCAGCGTTGCATTGTGTGCCTAGGATGTGGGTTCAGATCCTCTCAACACCTTGCAAACATCTTCACTCTGACGAGTCTCCTATGGCCGCATTGTGTTGTGTTGTGTTGTAGAAGAGAAGTGACAACCTTACCTGGCTCAGAGGAGAGAGACGGCCAAGACCGGTTTCCTGCATGCTAAGAAACTAGAGTCTTTGAGCCTAGTGTGTTGCCTAGTATGCTACCTAGTGTATTAGTGTTACCTAATGTGTTACCTAGTGTATTAGTGTGTTACCTAGTGTATTTACCTAGTGTGTCACAATGTTACCTAGTGTATTTACCTAGTGTGTTTACTAGTGTACTAGTAGTGTTCTTGAGCAGCACCGAAGAAAGACCGTGTGCAAATCTAGTCACAGTTAATTTCAAAACACGTTATTTTTACAGATAGGGGTTTTTTTTTTTCCTTTCAGCAGTGTGGAAGTCATGCAGAAACTGAGTCAGCCTGATGTTGAAGCAGGCAGGTTCTGGGGCGAAGACGTGTGTGGAGTTGGGTGTGCTTGTCACAAGGCGTGAAACCCTGGGTTTGATCCCTTGCGCTGCACAAACCTGATATGGCGTTGCATGTCTGCAGTTGTAGCACTCAGGAGGCCGGGGCAGGAGGGGCAGGAGGCTACAGCTGTCGATAACCACACAGCAAGTTCAAAACCAACTTGAGTACTATGAACCCCTGGATCACAGAAACTAAACAGTCTCGTAACCATCCTGACTGGATGGATGTTTGAGTTCTTGATTTGGAGTTAATAAATAGGGTGCTGTGAACATGATCCACTGGGTATTTTCTAGAGTTTTTTTGATATGTGTTTTGTGTGTGGTGTGTGTGTGTATTGGCAGGGGAGGGGGGCATGCTGTGAGGGGGGATCAAGACACTGTACCGCGTCAGATCATCAGCTTGGTGGCAAGTGCCTCCACTTGCCGAAACCCCCTGCACAATGACTCGAGGTGTCCAGCCCCGGCTGGAGAGCCAGTTCGTACCTGCCCAGCGTTCAGGGTGCAGTGGCCTGGCCCAGCCCCGGCTGCTCCCAGGGCTGCCTTTGACTGCGCTGTCATCAACTGTGGGAGGCTGCTCCGTCTCAAGACTGCGCTCCCGGTTGGTTAATGGCTCTGGAGGATGCACTCCAAATACCGTTCGGCTTTTTGTAGCTCAGGGTCTCCTCTTGGTCTTGACCTTGTAAGAACATCACGCAGGTTTAGCTCTTCACTGCCTCGAAATCCTTTTTCTTTCTCCTGATCTTGTTGGCTTTCGTCTCTGAAGGGTTTGCACTGACTGCCCAGTTTGTATTTTCTAGAAGTAGGCTTGTCCCTGCTGAGCTTTTTGGCTTTGATTTTTGTGGCTTTATAAATTTGCTTCCTTTTCAGAGATGACGTCTCTCCAGTTCTTATTCCCTATAGATATTTTCTTGCCCATTTTTACTCGTATTTTTTGTCTTGTTTTCTTACTGACTTGATGATTTTTCAGTATGAGCTATTCACTTTCTGTAGAAGGAATACAAAGCATATCCAATAGAAATTTTCCTTTTGGGCAGGAGGTGGTTCTTGGTGTAAGGTGGGCATTCAGAATTGCAAGCTCATTGGAGCGGCTTTCACCGTTTCCCAAGGTTTTGGTGAATTGTGTTTTTGGTTTTATTGTGTTCCAGGAATTTTTTAACTTAACCATTTCTTCGGTGACCGATTGATTATTCATAACTATATCTTAAAATCTCCATGTGATCATGTCTCTCATTTTTGTGTTGATTTCTATGATGTGATAATATAAATGAGTTCAATTTTTAATTGTTGCTGTGTGGCCTAAAATGTGATGTTTCTTGATTGAAGTGTATTTCGTGACTGTTAGAGTATCCTGCACTTGTCTGCTAAGTTCATTTAATACATGATGCAGTTAATGTTTTAGTTTTCCTTGTTTGGGATGGGGAGATTGAGTGCTAGCTATGTCCATTAGTGAGAATATGATATTGGAATTGTCCACTGTTATTGTACCTGGATCTATCGGCCCTTCTGTGTCCAGAAATCCTTGTTTAAGATAACTGGGCGCATTAATGTTTGGAGCTTATGGATTTGTAGATGTATTTTTCTTGTTATGGTTCTAAGTGACCTTTATCTCTTCAAGCTAGTTTTGAATTGAAGTTGATTTTGTCAGATGTGACTAGGTTTTCCTGCTTGCTGTTTTTCTTTGCAGTGTTATTTTCTCCACCCTTCACTTTTAGTCTGAGCTTTTGCAGTGAGATGTGTGGAGTGGAGACAGCAAGCGGGTAGTTTCCAGCTCTTTCCACCTACCCGTTTCAATGCAGTCTATTTAGCCTGGCTGACCTTGAACTCATGACAGTTCTGCCTCTCAGCATCTCTGCTCTTTGGAATTAATAGTCATGGGCCATCCACGCCTGCCTTCTTTCAGGTGGAAAGTTGAGACCATTTACTTTGAAGGTCCTTATTGAAAGTCTTGAGTCATTTATAATTCTTAAAAATTTAAGAAAATTTAAAAAAAAAGAAAATACAACAAGAAGTTAGAGTAACTTTTTAAAAAATAAAGTTCAGTGCTAAAAAACAATAGTAAAAAAGAAAAACCCAGAGCTCGGCTGTGGCTCACACCTGTAATCTCAGGACTGGAGGTGGGGGGGCGCTGACCGAGGCTCTTGAGTCTTGTCCCATCCTAGGCCACATACTCATGCCAAGATCCTGTCTACCATCACCACCTCCAAAAAACAGAGAGAGAGAGAGAGAGAGAGAGAGAGAGAACGTATGCTGTTGGAGGGTCACTCTGCACTTCCTCCACCTCCTTCTCGGGTCCGAGGGCTTGACCTGGACCCTCGGGCTCGCAGCATCTCACCCACTGACACTCTGGGTTGTTGCACTGGAATCTGTCCTCTAGGGCAGATGTAGTTGGTTGTATCAAGTTTTGATAAAGCTTCAGTGCTAGGTCAGGTCAGCCATTGATTGTAGGATAGACTCCTGATTTTCATCCTTTTGATCTTTAGTTACTAATTTTGAGGTATTGGGACTGTTTTCTTGGAAGAATGTCTTGAATCAGTATTTTTAAAAATTTCACGCATTGGTTTTTTTTACACATCCACGTGAGAATTAATTTCCACAATGGAAATCTAGCTCTTGGGAAAAGAAAGATGGATGCAGCTGCGAGTGAAGTTTCCCTGTCTCTTCCTCTTCGCCCTATCTGTGAAGTTTTTATGCTTGTAAAAGTCAGTAAAGAATTCCAGAAGGATCAAAGCCTCTGAATGCTATTCATTGGGTGGGATGGCGATGAAGGGTGGGAGGAGGATGGGGGGGGGGCGCGGAGAGGGTCACTCATTGTGCTTATAAAACTAGAAAATACAGAAATTAAGAAAAAGTTAAGATTGTGTATTGAAGTCATGAAATGAAAATAACGAATTCTTAGTTACAGATGAGCTCACTGTTAGCATCGTGTAAGCTTTAGGGGTAGTTAGAAGTGACGGGGATGGAGGGAACAGGAAGCTGCAGCTGGGCCTGTGCTTTGCAGAAGCAGGTACAAGTGCTTTGAGCTACTCCCAGGATGAAGGGGAAACACAGGTGCAGCTGGTGTGTTTTGTAAGCACGACAGAGTGAACTTTCTTTAAATGTTAGGGATGAACATGATGGTGATGAGTAGATAATCTGTCTGAGGCCAGATCTTCCTTTATCTTCACTGGGTTAGGGATAGACTACATGCTGTGGGTCACAGGTAGCAGTCAGGACCCTGTAGGCGTCGGCGCGCCTTCCTTCATGTGGCTTCCAGGAATTGAATTTAGAGGGTCAGCTGTGGTGGCCAGTGTTTTATCCTCTGAGCCATCTCAAGCAAGATTTTCTTTATCATAATTTGCTCTTAGTTTGACCTTAAAATCTTAAGTCCTGAAGTCTGTTTCCTTTTCCATGTAGTTGTTAAGTAAAGCTTGAAGTAATATTTTGCTAAAGATCTTCATTTTTTGGCTAGATATTCTGAGTCTCTAGCATTCTTGGTACATCATAGGTCACTATAAGTACTGGTAGGTATTTGAACATGTAGCCCTGTGAATTTTTTAGCCATGTGATTTGGCAAGTTACTTATGTTACATGCTTTGTATTCTTTGTCTTTGAAATAAAGATAATGATACCTGTCTCACGTTTCATAAACTTAATACACTGTCTGTCATACAATGCATACTCAGATAATGTGGGGTCCTGTTGTTCATTTTTGTCTGGGTTTTCAGACAGGGTCTGGTGTGGCCTAAGCTGCCTCAAACTTTGCATTTCCTGAATCCTGGAGTTACTCCCAGGGTGTGGGCCTCCGTGCTCGGCCTGTGCTCTGCTCAGCTGGAGGTCAGCTGTTCTGTGCTCCGGTCTCCTCCCCACTTGGTGCTGTTAGTGATGCTCGTGACTCTTCTGTGCCTCGCTGCACTTCAGAGGTTTATCTCATTCTTTTCTTGTTTCTGGGAGAAAATTGACTATTCCCTGTAGTCTTTTCAGTATTTGCTTTAAGGTCCTGTGCTCATTTTATCTTAACTAAAGAAGCAAAATTGTACTTGAGGAGTTTACTTTCTTTGCCCTTTTCTGAGAGAACATCTTACTGTATATCTGAGGCTGACCTCAAATTCATTCTGCAACTCAGGCAGTTTTATGCTAGTATTGAACATTTTGTTGAGTTTAGTTTCCAGAAACTCGAGAACAGGAATGAGACACCTTTTAGATGTGAGAAGAGATCATGTTGGCACCAAAATCTTAAGTGCATTGCATGGCATTGATTTACCTTTGAAGTTTCTGCTGGTTTGCTGACTTCATACATATTCTATAAAACGTCAGGCTGTTACTTAAATATGTGTTGAAGAATTAAAAAAAAGTGATCAAGGATGATTTCTGATATTAACCTCAGGACTCCATATGCGCAAATACATACGTGCACGTATGCACGCGTGCACACAGGAAAACGGAGGGTCGGTGAGCTATAGCTCAGCTCAGTGGGTAGGGTGCTTGCTTGTAAGCAGGGTGACTCCCGGAACCCCACACGGCTGAAGAAGCATCTGACCTATGAAAGCTGTCCTCTGACCATCTCCTTCCTACGTGCCATAGCATAGATAATGCTCCCTCTTCTTTCACGTAGATTGATAAAGAGAATAGTTTGTAAAAATCAAATGCAAAAAGAAAAAAGATACATATTGACTATTACCTGCTGAGAAATATGCTATACCTTGGTAAATAGAAAAGTGAACAAATGTATTTTCCACTATGGAATTAGTAGCCTAGTGGGCAACAATAAATTTGAAACTATGAAAGAAAATTGATTTGACGGTATAATAAGGAATATAGTCACTTTTAAATAAATTTGGAAGGGTTTTTTCCCCTTTTCTTTCTCTGGAATATATTTGGACATTCAGACTTTTTTGGTTAATGCTGTTTTATATGTGTCATAACATCTGAAACTATACAGAGACAGGGATGATAATGAACCAATTTGTACATACACCTCTCTGTCTCTCTCTCTCTCTCTCTCTCTCTCTCTCACACACACACACACACACACACATTCAGAGGACTTCAGGATTTTGGCAAGTATGAACAATTTTGTTAGCTCTGCTAATGGACCTTTGCAAGGAGGAAGTGAAAGCATCCTTTGTCCTTTTTTTTTTTTTATTCTCAATACTTAATTGATTACTTCGCTTTATCTAAATGCTGAAGGAAAAAATGAGGTTTACTGACAGAAAGCCGTCTCTAAGTAGAAAGCTGTGTCTAAGTTAATGGGAGGCCGTCAGAGAGCAGACCCGAGCCATGAGACTCTGGTAGCACACATTTGAGTTTTGTGACATCGCCCTGTGGCGGTGGGGACGTGTGCCAAGGTCCTGAGAGCCAGCGTGGCTGTGGGCTGGGCTTGTGTGTGTGTGCGCGCGCGCGCACGCGCGTACGAGTGTGCATGCGTGTGTATGTGCGTGTGTCTGTTTCCAGAAGCTTTCTAAAAGTTTGGTTGCTGGAAAGTCAAGATACTTTCTTATTTTCTGTTCTTTGAGGCTCAAGAAGTTAATGTAAGGTGGGGAAGAAGGCTTTGCTCTCTCTAACTGATATTTTCTGACTAGGTACCTCGTAACTCGGGAAGACCTCATTTATTCCCAGTAATGTTTTACTAAACTCTTCCAGGTAACTTTACAAAGACTGTGTGACTTGATAGTAGATGATACCTTGACCTCACTTGTCCCACTGTAGCTGTGGACGGTTGGTGAGTGTCTTATCCTGTGTCCGCAGCTACCAGAGACTGCTGCAAACCATCGCTGTCCTAGAGGCCCAGCGCTCCCAAGCCGTCCAGGACCTGGAGAGTCTAGGCAGACACCAGAGGGAGGCGCTCAAGAACCCCGTTGGATTTGTGGAGAAACTGCAGAGGAAGGTGGGAAATCAAATTACTTGGGTATATTTTAAGGGCTTATGAAGATACTTTTTGTAATAAGGGGATTTGGTTGTTTTTCTTTGTGGACACTTGGGAACATTTAGCCTGCATCTGAAGCTCAGTGTTCTTACTCCTCTTCTGCCCACCGCACAGAGCAGCCTGCCCAAGTGGGGACAGCGAACCCCGTGCCCTCCCATGTGCACCCCTGTCTGGTCCTCTGTAAAGCTGGAGACCCAGTTCTTCAGAATTTATTAACTGCTTTTGTTGGCATTTCTTTTGTTGCTAAGAAAAGAAAAGGTCATAGAAAAGAAATTATCTTAAATGTTTAAGGTTATGAGAACCAAGTCCATGACGAGAAAGTGTAAATTTTAATTGAGTTTCATTGAAACAAACATTCATGTTTAACAGCTAGCATTCAAAAGTGATGGCAGTTTAAAGGTTTTCCTGTATATAAATACAAAGATGGTCTAAGCGTACATGTTACAAGTATTTCAAATGAAAGATCTGCTGATGGCTCTGTGTGTGTGTTCATACATCAAGCTGTGCGTGTGTCTGTGGTGTGCCCTTGTGCATGTTAGACAGATGCTTTTCTACTCCTGAGCCAAACCCCCAGGCCTGCCCAGTATTACCATTGTACAAAAAGATTAGAACTGAAAAGCTATGGAAAAGTTCTCTGCCTTAAAAAAAGAAAATTATTCCTAAGATGTTATCAGTGTCTTTAATGAAATTTCTGCTTATGGACCTAAAAGTTACCTCTAGGGTTGTAGGGATGGTTCAGTGATTAAAGGGTCCTGAGTTCATATCCTCAGACTCCACTTAAAATTGCTGGCAGATGCGGCTGGAGCTTATAATTCTGGCCTGGAAGGTGGAGCCTGGGAATCCCCAAAGCAAAGCAGTAAGGAGGTAGCGCAATCTAGGATGATTCCTGATACCATCCCTGGGCCTCTGCAGACACACAGTCAAGTATCTTCTTGCCACACACATACATGTACAGCCACTCACATGCAAAGCACGAACATACAACAAATTACTTCCATCTACTAGGAGTTAACTGCAGGGGTAATAGTTAACTCACCAATTTATTATGCCTTTCCATATTTTCAGAAGATGCTGAATTTCATAGGAAGTATAGCATCTGAACTTTGGTTTTGAGTGGTGTGTGCCTTCTTTGTTAAAGGCTCCCCTTTGGGTGGAGCGCTTGTATTCCAGCCAGAGGAGCAGATAGGGGAGCTGAGAGCTCAGTGTCATCCGAAGCTTCCTATCAAATGTGAAACTAGTCTGGGTTGCATGAGACCCTGTTTCAAACAAATAAAAGTAATAATACATAAGCTCCCTTAACTGTGTGTTGATTTTGCCTTGTTATCGTTAGGCAGTTAGCTAGAACACAGAGACATTGTGCTTAAGAATAATAGTTCATAGCATATTAAGACAGATAGTGTAGGGGAACAAATCATGTCTCTTAGTCTTAGTCTCACTTGGTTTATTCTGCTATGCAGGCACGTGGCTTTAGGGGTGCTGGCTGGATTTGTGTAGTTTATTGTCAGGTCTTCTTATCTAGGCTTAATTTAGAATTAAATTTCTTTTCAATTCAGAAATAGATGTGTTATTGACTATCTTAACTTTTAAAAGATAAGCAGAACATACTTCAATGAACATGAAGGGGAATTCCACTAGATTTAGTGAAGAAATTCGAGCCTTTAAGATACCATGATTTGAAGCTAGAGTTGGTCGTGGTAGAGCTTGTGCGTATTTTGTACAAGCCCTGGGTAGGGTCGGAAGCAGATGTCCTTATTTTTGTAAATGTGACAAATCCATTACTTAACAATAAGCCACAAACATAAGGAGTATCAACAATGAAATATGGGGATTAAGTTTCATCTGTTTGAGGCAACACACTTTCTATATTTGTTCTTAAAAATAATATGTTTTGCATTGGTATTTGCCTTTAAAATGTGTAACTGATTCAGGACAGGATTTGTGTAACTTATATTTAGAACTCTGAGGAGTAGTTTTAGTTTTCCTTTACTTGGTACCCGCTTGAGCTTTTCATGTTGAGATTGCCTTGTGTTTTCAAATGGATTCAGTTGAAAATGGAGTACATGAGATGATTTCTTGAGCGCAGTCTAGATTGCCACTCTGATTTGTGTCTGTGTCTGTTGTTGCAGGCTGGTGTAGGGCTTCCGTACCCGCAGAGAGTTGTTCAGTTGCCTGAGATTGTGTGGGACCAGTATACCAATAGCCTTGGGAACTTTGAAAGAGAATTTAAAAATCGCAAAAGGCACACTAGAAGAGTTAAGTTAGTTTTTGATAAAGGTAAGAAATCACATGGTAAGAATTGGACGGGGAAGTATTTGGCAGTGTTTTGCTTGAATAATTGTATATATGGTTTTGGTTTAGTAGGTTTGCCTGCTAGACCAAAAAGTCCCTCCGACTCCAAGAAGGATGGAGAGTCTCTCTCCTACTCCACACTGCCTTTGAGTGATGGCCCGGAAGGTATCCACAGTCGTCCCCAGGTGAGCACTTTGAAATATTGGTGCTGTAAAATTTCAGGTTCAGACAACATTTAACATTTTGCTGGCTCAGTTATAAACTTAGAAGTCTGTCATTAAAAGACACTGACAACATAAGCTTCGAGGTTGAGAAAACCAGACTCAGACTCCCTGCTTCCTGCCCCTGGACTCTGGATGTTGCCAAGTTCAAGTCGTGGCGGGCCAGCTCCTGTGAAGAGCACAGCTAGTGTTTCTCACCACAAGAGTGTGGGGCCAAGTCACGGGCGGGCGTCGCTTGTCGCTGTACCAGTGCGGCATCCCCTGTGCCGAGGACTGCGGTCTTGCCACTGTTACCTGTCACCTTGCAGCTCTGAACCCCATTTCCAGCTTTTAAAAAGAATTGCTGTCATTATCTGAGGATTATTGGAAGTAGAAAACCAAATGAAGTGCAAGGATATTTAAGCATTTCGTAAACAGTAAAAAGTTGCTCTTCATGCTAAATGTTCAGAGCTTCTGTTCGTGTGCTGTGTCGCTCTGTTGACGTTTCCACTAGTGAAGTCTTGTCTCGCGCAGATGATAAGAGGCCGCCTGTGTGACGACAGCAAGCCCGAGACCTTCAACCAGCTGTGGACTGTGGAAGAGCAGGTAGTGCCCAGGCTGCTCAGCTGTGGAGGTTTAGGCTGCTTTCGGATGTCTTGGGTCTGGCAGTCTGGGGTTGAGCTGGGACCTATTTTGTGCTATGCAGATGCCCCCATCTTGAAGTGTTTGGGGTGAATATAAGTAAGAGAAAATGAAAAATGAGCTGTTTATTAGAATTATCATTGCTAATCAATGCTCCTGTTTGGGGATACTTTTTAAAGAAGAAACTTGGGTTTCTTCTAGAAATGGATGGATGTTTTTGAAATGCAGCTTTGGGAGAGAAATAACTTCAAGACAAGTAAAAGTGAACTTTAAGTGCATGATAAAAATCAGGCCAAGTGCTGTGACATTTAAAAAGTCTGGGATGTCTCTCCTTCCCCACTGTGAGCTCAGCAGGTCATAAACACAGTGCTTCTTTAGCTATGCTAAGTGCAGTATCCTAGTATACAGTAGCCTAGATCCGTAAGGTATATGTTTGCCTTAAAGCTGTAGGGAAACCCTGATGGACTCCAGCAGGGAAAGATGGTGGGACTCTTAAGTGAGATGCGTAAGATTCAGATTTGCTTGTCTGCTTTAAGTGGTCTTTACTGAAGCAAGTAGAAAATCTGCACGAAGGGTCTCCTGAGTATATCTCTCACCTTTGCTCAGTGGCATTCAAAGTTCCTACTGGAAGTTTCTGCTACCATGACGATCGTTAGCATAATTCCACGCCGGGAAAGCGACTGCCTCTATTTAGAAGTTCAGTGTACTCAGTTGCATACCTGTTTTTCTGAAATTTGGTCTTGGGTTTGGTGTAGAAAAAACTCGAGCAGCTGCTTCTGAAATATCCCCCCGAAGAAGTAGAGTCTCGGCGCTGGCAGAAGATTGCAGATGAACTGGGCAACCGCACGGCCAAGCAGGTGACGGGGGCTTTGGGGCTGGTGGGGGCCAAGCAGGTGGGGGGGGGACGGTTGGTGTTATTGTGACACCTGCCCTTCTGTGGAGTGTTTGTTTTACTTGATTGGCAGCATCTGTTTTTATGTTTGTTGTGGAGACACCTGAGGTTGTTCTGCTTTGGATAACTGCAAAGCATTAGGCCCTAGAAGCATAGTGGAACTTCGTATGTCTTGAATGCTTAGTTCTCGTGCCATTCTGTATTTTTTGGTTGGATTATTAGATTTGTGATGTTGCTTGGTGTTGTTCCCTGGTTGTCTTTCTGAAAGTCTAACTTTGCAGTTTCTTCACTCCCATGTATTAGTAAATGTGGTTTTATGCCACAAGTAGGAGTGTTAATAAGCTGAAAACAATGTGTTTAATTTACCTTTAGAATCAAGCAAATTTAATTTTGAATGTACAAATGTATTTTCTAGCAGTTTTTCTAGATTTAAATGTTACCATTTGATAGACACACATGTCCATTTTGATTTACTGCCCAAGCATTGCATGTTGTCTCGGGATGCTAAAAGGGCTGCGGTATTTCCCCAGGTTGCCAGTCGAGTGCAGAAGTATTTTATAAAGCTGACCAAAGCCGGCATTCCAGTTCCAGGCAGGACGCCAAACTTGTACATTTACTCCAAAAAGGTAAAAAGATCACGTGTAAAGTGTTTATATTTATACATATAATCCAGAAAGTAAAGAGAACACAGATAAATCATAGATTCAACTTAAGTCAGAATTGTTACGTGCCAAATATCTAAAATTGCCAGACTACATTGGTTTTGATTTTGAAATTATTTTTTCCTTACAAGCATTTTCTTATGCTGGACATGAACAAAAGACAGGATTTCACTGTTACTATCTCTTCAGCGAGTCTTTAATGATCCCTTATTATTTCCTTGGAAGTAATACGAATAAATGCTACTTCAAAGCTCTTTATAGTCTGTTCTAGTAAGGTCTTTGAAGTTAAAGTTTCAAAGGTGTTAAATCTTTATTTTTTGCATAATAGCTTTGCTACATAAATCCTAAAATAGAGATGATTATTGAAATAGTTACTCGTCACTACAGTTGTGAATATGTTGAGGGAATGTTATCGCCTCACGTTACTGATGATGATGTTAATAGGCAGCTACTACTTCTAGCCAGGTACTGTTTTAGAGCCTTTCTGTAGGTAGAAACTGAAGGTAAGGTGAATACATTGTCTGGTCATAATGCCAGTTAAGTTAGCGAATCATCGATTCTTTCTTTTTTATTCTTTTCATTTCCTTCTCCCTCCCTCCCCTCCTCCCTCCCTTTCTTTCCTTTTTCTCTTTTTCTTTCTTTTTCATAAGTCTCACTATGGACCCTAGGTTCTAGTTTCCTGCATAGACCACCTCAAACTTGTGACCCTCCTACCTCTGGGAGGCAGAGTTTCTGGAACACAGACAGACACATTCAGACCTCATCCCTGCACACATTTGGAGATGATGCCACTTGAGGATTAAGTGACATCAGCGTAAAGTAGTCAGTGTTAGGAGTTCCTTTCCTTTGGCTGCACAGTTACCATCTGGCTTTGGTCTTCAATGTCCAGTGACCGAGGGATCTGATGCAGCCAGTGTGTGAGTGGTGAGGGAGGCACAGACAGGTGCTCTGGAAGGCTGTTGTCCCGGGCTACAGCTGGAACTGACATCCTTCTGACAGACCTGCTGGAAGAAGAATTATTACTCTTGAGCCTGAGAGGGATGCTCCACCGCTTTAATTAAAAATGTGTTTTCTCACTTAGTCTTCAACAAGCCGACGCCAGCATCCCCTCAATAAGCATCTCTTCAAACCTTCCACGTTCATGACTTCCCATGAACCACCAGTGTACATGGATGAGGACGACGACCGCTCCTGCTTTCATAGGCACATGAGCACTGCTGTGGAGGAGACCTCAGTAAGTCTTGTCCTTACAGGATACACAGGGCACCAAGTATTAGTTCCTAATTCCACTCGTCAGAGAATATCTCCCTCTCCTCTTTGAACAAACCAAGGCAAATTCAGAGGTTTTTTGAATGTGTTTTAATGAAAACCTTCACACGCATTTACAGGTAGAGAACAGCGTAGAAACACTTGCTCGTGCTCAGCTGGTGGTGTCTGCCTGCCCCACCTCTCCTACAGAGCCGTCACACAGTCATATTTATAGAATGGTGATTTTGGGTAATGGAATATATAATCAGAGGGTTTTTTTTTTTAACTTATTTGGAATTGGATCCAAATAAAACCAATAAATTGCCCCCCCCCCAAAAAAAGAAGAGCAGAAAGTCTCATTTTTCTTAGCTCCCTTTCCCTCTTGCTACTTTTATTGAAACCATGGTGTTTGTCCTGTAGAATGGGCCACCGTGTGGATTGCATTATCTGCATCTCTTTCATGTCTTTAACCTGATTTTCTGTTCTCTGAGTTTCCTGTAGTTCGATAGTTTCCGGTTCAGATGTGTTTGTGTTGGACACACCGCGCCTGGAGGCTCTTTGATTAGTAGCCGCTGAGCGTGAACAGATTGCTGAGCTTTATTCATGGGGTGCTGTGAACAGAGACGTCCTGTTAGGTCTTCTTGGCTTATTTAGTGGCGTGTCTGCGAG
Source organism: Typhlomys cinereus (assembly GCA_023101885.1). Classification (NCBI taxonomy): domain Eukaryota; kingdom Metazoa; phylum Chordata; class Mammalia; order Rodentia; family Platacanthomyidae; genus Typhlomys; species Typhlomys cinereus. The sequence goes on along the minus strand of JALPQD010000231.1, from coordinate 3,413,505 downwards.
ATGAAGCTCACCCCCCCCCCCCCGTCAATTTGTACAAAAGGGGGGACGCCTGCCCGATTGTCCTATTTTCTTGTTTTTATGATGAGTGTTTCTCTTGTAGCCTTCAGAGTGATCAGTATTTTTAAAAATCATATGTTCTCCTGAACTACTTGTCTTAATTGGTTGATGTTTTGTTAAAATTATTCCTTTGGTCAGTTGCTGATCCACATTGGTTTGAGAGTTCTTGTCCGTTGGCTTCTAGCTGATATCATGGTGCTTGTTGTAACGCCAGCGGCAGGACCTGTAGGCAGGGGATCCGGAGTGGTGTCTTTCTATCACAAGGGATCCTGCATGCTGGAGCGTGAGTAAGCTGGAAAAACACAAAACCAGGACAGTGACTAGAAACCTCAGGCCTTTCAGAAAAGCATGTTATTCAGAGTGAGACTGCAAGCAAAGTAGAGAGATGTTTGGAGGCCAACGTTTGTAGTCGAAGACAAGGTCCAAGCTGTGGCTGGTAGAGGGGGAAACTGAACAGGAGCTCGAATTATCCACAATGAATAGCATTTGCAGTAATTTTGAGTACACAGATTTTGCATGTTACACCTTTGAGTATAAAATTGCTAGCTGAGTTGAGAGATTGAGAGTGTTTCTGAACATATATTTCACAGTGTAGAATCACGGGTAGATCGTACACCTTGGCCATCGGTGTTTCGGGAGCTTTTCAATGGTCCTCATGGCCAGCGTAGCGCCGTCCACCCTTTGGAGTGTGCCGGCGGGGTTGCTGTGTGCAGGGGGCTCGGCTGGCTCGTGGCTGTGCTGCACGGCTGGAGGGGTTCCTGCGGAGCTCGGACAAGGCTGAGCAGTCTGAGGAAGTGCGTGTGTGGAGGTCACGCTCGCCTCAGTGGGCGGCGAGTGAGCACACCGTACTCCCCTTGAACTCATTAGTGTGGTAGTCTAGTTGAACTCAGTGTTCGATTGCATTAAAAAGTCCTGTCCAAGGCGTCTGGGAAATGTCGAGCAAGGCCCAGACCAGCAGCGTGGAGAAAGCAGGTGTGCAGTGCTTGGGGGGGGGGCAGCAGGGAGGAAGGTCCTGCAGCCAGCTGGCCGCTTAGTTTTGCTGACTTCCCAGCTCAGCTTGGTGAGGAACCCTATGCCTATTTTCAGAAGACACCTGACACTGTCCTCTAGCCGCCTCTGCAGGTGTGCCCACACCTGGATCTGCACGCATGAGCGTGCGCACAAAGATGAACCACATATCATGGAAAACGATAAGTATACAGTATTATTAATAGCACATTTCTGGGCCTTAAAAGGTGTAAAGTGTCTTTTAAGTATGAAATGTTTTGTCAAAATCAGTGTCATATTTCTTATTATACTTTGTTCATTTTAATTGTCATGCATTTTTGTTTGTTATTTTTAATAGGACGAAGAAAGTATTCCTATCATGTATAGGAATTTACCTGAATATAAAGAACTATTACAGTTTAAAAAATTGAAGCAGCAGAAACTTGAGCAAATGCAAGCGGAAAGTGGCTTTGTACAGCATGTGGGCTTCAAGGTAAGCTCCATCGCTGGACAGGCGTGGGAGCTCTGCCAGGGCCTCTGAGCGTTTGGAGGCAGCTAGGCAGCTCATTTCTGGCCTTTTGCGTGTGTGAAGCTGCGCGTCATGGTGGGTGTTGCACTGTGTGGAGGCGGCTGATGGTTTTCTGTGGAGGAGACAACGTGTTCCCTCTCGCTCGAGCTGTGAGGTGAGTTTTATCATCTAGCTGCTCCGTGGGCTGCAATGTCCCCATCTCCTGCTGTCGTCACTGTTTCCAGGAGGCCGATGGGACACAGCCTCTCACTGCAGCCCGGGACACTTGGCCAGTACTGTGCTAGCGCGACGGACCTAGTTCTGCCTCTGCCTCACACGGTTGCCTTCGCATAGGGACTGACGGGTGTTACGCAGCTGAACGCAGCAAAGAGGGCATGTGGGAGAAGTTGGGAGAAACCTCTGAGGTGTTGGGAACCATCTAGAGATTTAGAGCTGAGGACTGCATGGACTTGCATGCGCAGCAAGTGACTTCTGCTGACTCTGCTGGGCTCTGTTGTTCAGTTTTGTACGATGCTATGCTCATGTTTGCCGGCTGACATAAAAACATGTAAGTGGATGGGGTGAGGGTCATGCTAGCATAGCATGGAGACTGCTTAGAGGACGAGCAGAGACGGAAATGAATTCGGATATTCTTCTCATAACTCGGGTGCTGCTGGGCGCCGGGTGCTGCTGGGCGCAGGGTGCTGCTGGGTGTCGGGTGCCGTGGGACAGGCGTGCCAAGTGGCTGTGCGGAGGAAGAGCATCGGGACAGCACGTGCTGCCGCAACTGCCTGCCGTCTGCACCAAAGGAGACCACCTGGTGCCGGCTGCCGCTTGGGGGAAGTGCTGGCTCCAGGCCTTGTGGTGCCCTCGGCCCGCCCACTAGGCCTTCCTTGCCCTGTCCTCAGTGACCTTCCTTCGAAACGCCCGCTGCAAGCTCGGCGGGGCCCGCTCCTCGCTGGCTGGGCAGTGCGTCGGCCACGCTCAGCGCGTGTCTGCTGTGCTGCCCTCGGGAGGGGCTTGGGGCGTTGCCTGTGTTTGTGCTCGTGCTGGGGAGCGGTGGCAGGTTTGTGTTGTGCATTTGGACAGTTTTGACTGTTGCGTAAGGTCGAGTGTTCACTATCGTGCCCGGATCCATGTGAATGGTTGCTGACAGCAAGCCTGTGGCAGGTGATTGATTCAAAACTTCTTAAAGAGGGGCAGTTATCCTTAGGACATGGCCTTCACTCACTCCTATTTTGACCTGGAATTGTTGGACTTTCATCTGCTCGCTAGTTCTGTCTACTTATGGCCAGTTTTGTGCTGGATAAGCCTCCCAGTGCAGGGCAGGACATGTCTGTACATCGTGCTCTCCTAGCAGAAGGCCGAATGAACACCTTCTCTGCGTCTCTTGCAGTGTGATAACTGTGGCACAGAACCTATCCAGGGTGTGCGGTGGCACTGCCAGGATTGTCCTCCTGAAACATCTGTGGACTTCTGTGACTCATGTTCAGACTGGTAAGTGATTCTTCATGTGGGGACTTAAATCTCAACAAGGAAAGAGCTTCTAAGCCTGTGGATTTTGTTTATTAAATGTTTTTAAAAAATGTAACCACACTTGTATGTGTTAAATTTTGTTCTAAGCAATTGAAAACTTCTTTGAGTAATGTCGTAAGGAAGTTTCTGTTACAACTTTTGAGAACTCAACTTTATGAGAAAGTTTCAGAGTGTGTATCCAGTCCATATACTGATGAGTTTGCATGTGTTTTCTTTCTTGCAGCCTACATGAAACAGATATTCACAAAGAAGATCACCAGTTAGAACCTATTTATAGATCAGAGACATTCTTAGACAGAGACTACTGTGTGTCCCAGGGCACCAGCTATAGTTACCTTGACCCAAACTACTTTCCAGCCAACAGATGACGTGGGAGAGAGTGCGTCACGAGTCTCTTCAGCAGGCAAGGCACCATTGCGGATGACGTGCACAGTTGGGCCCCTCCCAGCATGCGCTGCGGCGTGTGCTCAGCACGGCTCTGCACTGTGCGTCAGATCACTGTTCAGCCGCTGAGCCCTCCTGTGAGCAGAGGGTCTTTCTGGTGACCTGGTCACCACGTAAGCAAAGCCTGTCAGTGGTGATCCTAAGTGGTGAGTAGGAAGCGAGAGTAAATTCCAAAGGTTTCAAAGAACTTGGTCATAAATACGATAAGAAGAAGACAAAGTATTTATCTCACAACAGTTTAGTAGCCTTCAGTTTTGTGAACATAGTTTTCAGCACAGAAACCTACTTCTTTAGACAGTTTAACCAACGGCGGTGTTTGCTTCTAGGATACATATGCTCTAAAGAACTCTCTGCCCGTGGCGTTGTGGCCTGAGGCAGCTGGAGCTGCTTAGCCGAGCGGGTGTCTGTCCCCGCAGCAGAGGCGCGGGCCGGCGGCCAGGCGCGCTCCCTGCTCACGGTGCGGACGTTAGCAAGTCATCACTCAGATATATTTTTATTGTTACATTATATAAGATGATCATGTGATGTGTGCGAACTATGGTGAAAAGTGCCCGTGGTAGTTAACTCTGTGAAGTCTCTAGCCCGCGTTGACCTTCAGGTGTGTTGGCTTCGAGCAGCCGGCAGCATCTGGAGCTGTCAGCACAACTCATCAAAGAAAACTGCCTAATATAAAGTCATATATATGGTGATAATTTCCCTCCTTTTGTAGTCTGCACAAGATCCATAAAAGATTGTATTTTTATTACTATTTAAACAAGTGATTAAACTTAGCCTGCACAGCGAGCAGCGTCACGCATCCTTTTATACTGCAGGATTTGTATGTCTCTTCTCTGTGCACACTATGTTCTTGAGTAACGTTCAGTTGTCAGAACTGTGGAAATAAAGTATGTGGATACCGTTTGTTTATATTATAGAATGCTTGTGGTCACTTCCTTTGGATCAGATTTGGTTTTTTAAAAAGTGTCAAAGCAATTTGTTTTTTAGGAGTATGTTTCTCCTCTGTTAGTTTTCTTCCTGCTCTGTGTTCAGGCGAGGAAAGGGTTAAGGAGCAGAGTGCAGCCAGAAGCTGGAGCAGCTTCACTGGTTCACCGCTGGCAGAGGCGCTGCTCAGTAGCTTCCAGAGTGGGGTCTGCGATCCTGACTGCAGAAGAGGCGGGTGTCAGTGTCAGGTGGGGGCCGAGACCTCAGCTGAGGTCTTGGTTGCAGTTGTTTTAGGTGAAAACGAGTCTCCCCATGTCCAGGTGGACTTCCTGGACGTGATGGCTGACCGGAAAGACAGCCGGTTGCCGGCGGTCAGCCACACGCAGGCTTGCTTTCAGCGTCCATGGAGCACTTCCGTTCCGCACCTAGGGAACAGTGCTGCTTCTCTGCAGATCTCGGGACACCCACCCTGTCCTTTCGTTACGAAGAACAGAATTTTAAATATAAAAATGAGAACTTTAATATACTGATGCAGTGTCACTGTTGACAATGACCCAGTGTGTCATAAAGAAAGTAAACGGGCTTCTCGTTCTGGAATGACCAGTGGGGCAGGTGGGGGCAGCGTTCCAGGCCTCTCTGTGAGTGCTGGGCGCACAAGCCAGCAGCATTGATGGGAAGCCCGCGAGCGCTCTGCGTAGACGTGGCCTGTTCATGTTGGAGAGCTGTTCCGACCACTCAAGCCTCGTAAGGGGTGACGTGTACCGTGGAAGGGGTTGTGAGGAAGCGGTTACCCAGCATGAGGGCAAGCCTGCACCCTGGGTACTTTGATAAGCGCGTGGTTCTCGGCTTGAACAGAAGGTGTATTCTGGGTTTTTCAGCTCTAAACCCACAGTCGGGCACGGTGGCAACGTGTGTTTTTCATCGAGGGTTATAGGAGTGGGCAGAACTGTCTTTGCAAGTTGACCTCTCTTCTGCTTGCCAAGAAATACTGGCTGTAAGGGGCAAGCCTTACAGAGAGCTTCTGCCTGCAGAGAGGCTGGCAGCAGTGGGTCGGTCTTTCCTGGAGGTGCAGCTTTGCATTCGAAGCCGTCACTCCACGGCTCGGTGGGGGACGTTTTCTTGGGCGCCCTGATGTCAGGCTGAAGTAGCGCTTACCGTGCCGAGCAGGCCTGTGGCTGCTGATCTGGCTCTTCCCCGGGGGCAGGTCCACACAGCCTGAAGCTGCCCTACATTGAGGCCAAGTGGGTGTTGGCTGCCAGGACCCAAAGTTTCGGGCGCGCAGGGTCTGTGAACAAGTAGCAGAGACATGCCGGGTCCCTGTGGCTGAGAGCAACACTGTGTATGGAGGCTGCTCCGCCCGCCGGTGCCTGACCACAGCGCCTTTGCCCCATGGTTGGCGTTGGGTTGCAGGACACAATTTCCTGAGGTGTGAGGAACAATTTTGCAAAGAGAAACTAGCATATCCAGTAGTCAAGTCTTCTTTTGTAAAGTTTCTTTTTCAGTTGTGTGAGACGTGCTGTGTGAACAGTTTCTCTCTGGAATGCAGTTCGGAGTCATTATTGTAGTGGGAGTCTCCATGCCACAGCGCATGTTCCCAAGATGGTGGAGACAGTGTCCTTAGACTGTGAAGCTGTTCATCCGACACCCGGGCAGAGAAGGCGCTGGGAGCAGTTCACGGAGCTGGGGACGTGGGTGTCGGAGTTGAGCCGTTGGGCTCAGATCAGACCCTCCCTTGCCGGTCTCCACGCTGTACACTCTGCATACGTGTAGTTGGTGGTATGGCCGAGGATTGGTGCTTCCCACGTGTTTCTCTAGCGAGTGTGGGGTGGGGCCCGTGCCTGCCTGTCCTACGGTGCTTTCTGGTCTCTTCCCTGGGGGCTCCGCTTGAGGGCGTCGTGTCTGCCGGTGCACATCCTGCACCCTGCTGTGCAAGTGGAATCAGCCATTCCCTGGAGTCCAGGGTTATGAGCAAGCTCAGCTCCCACGAGTCGAGTGGGGTTGACCCTGTGGGGACCGCCAGGTACAGAGGGGGGCTGAGGGCGCAGAGGGGAAGGTGGTCAGTTCTCAGCACTGACGGCTGCCTGGGGACCGGGACGCCAGCCTGGCCTTCTCAGAGCTCGCAGACTAGCGCAGAGGCCCCTGCACAGATGCGCGTAAGACTCAAGTCAGTACACAGAGAAACGCTAGCAGGAGACTGCAATACCTGAAGGTGAATGTGAGTGTGCAGCATGTCATTTGTTGTCGAATGGTCTGAGGCCTCGGGGCCGAGGTGCGTACCAGGAAGTGTGGAGCTGGCCCTGGAGCTGCCACGATGGACCTGGTCTTCACCTGCCTTGGCTTGAAGACTGCCTGTCACCTGGTCTTCACCTGCCTTGGCTTGAAGACTGCCCTGTCACCTGGTCTTCACCTGCCTTGGCTTGAAGACTGCCCTGTCACCTGGTCTTCACCTGCCTTGGCTTGAAGACTGCCCTGTCACCCGGAGCCACCCAGCAGCGTGTTTCCGCTGCCTTCGGAGGCTGGCTCCTCTCGGTGTCGCAGGGCCCAGCCGCGCTGGCCGCCCTTTGCCTCTGCGGCGCCTTCCAGCCCCGGGCCCTGGGCGCGCAGGCAGCCTCCAGGTGCTGCTCGTGATCTTCGCCCTGTGACGCCGCCCAGGAGAACAACTACTTGGGCTCCTGTGAACTCGATGCACCCAGAGAGTGCTAGGGTTAGCCACGTGAATGGGGTACACCCGTCTGTTGATGGACGTACTGCAACCAAAGAAATTAAATCCCTGGTTCTCGTGCACTGACATTTCTATGTAAGAATGAGTGCTAGGGGAAAAGTATCAAAATTGAAATGTGTCGCAAATACATTAAGAAAGTCTCTGTAATAGCTGAAGTCTGGTTTAGGGCCTAAATTAAAACCATGTAAACGGCTCATAAATTTCAACTATTACTGTGTTTGCTTCCAATTCTGTTTGGAATAAAGGTTTTGAAATGCTTTCCAGAATAATGTGAGTTACAAATAAATAGAAAAATTGTTATTCTGTCTTCCATTTATTTGTGCATATCTGTTTTGAGGGGAAAAATGACTTTAAAAATACATTCTGTCCTGGGAAGAAAAATGCAGTGGGGCGCAGGGGCTCCAGAAGAGCAAAGCTGTGCGACACCCCACAGCACCCCGATGTCAGCCAGCTCCCTGCCACGTGTGAGACCCTGGGGAGGCCCCTTGGAAAGGGGTCTACAGAAGTGTAGACTGTGGAGTGCCTGGTCACACCCCCCGCCTGCCCGCCGACACCCCTGCCAGGCTGGCTGTGCTGTCTACACCTTCCTGCTTGCCCGGCAATGTCTGTCAGTGGGCATCTTGGGACACCAGAGCTGTAAGATGGTTTTGTTCAAGGAGCGGAGTAACAAAACATCTCGTGCTTTTAAGTTACTTTTGTTAGTTTACATAATGCTGAGCAGTACCACCAAGTAGAGGGGAAGTGGGGGAGTCACCAGCCATTAGACTTGCCCCAACCAGCGGCTGCTGAACCACTGGGGACAGCAGGATCGCCGTCGTCGTTTTGTTTCGAACCATTCGTGTCCGGTGCTGCGCGGGGAGGCGCCTGTGTGCCCCGCAAGGCCTTGTCTCGCCCCCACCTCTCCAAGCCCTGGCGGGTATGAAGCAGAGGCGGTGCCGTGCGAGGTGCCCACGGCCTGCCCCGCGCTGGCAGGAACATACAAATCTCGGGGACAAGGAAGGTGTAGGGGGAGGTAAGGTGCAGAGGACTCCAGCCAGCCTGGAGGCGGCACCTGTCACCAGCTCTCCGTCCACGTCCTGACAGAAGTGCCCCTCTTCACGGGCGAGTGTGTGCTGGCGGCACCAGGACAGCATCCGAACCCCACAAGTGAGCTGGCAGCGGATCCTCGGCAGATGGCGGAGGGAGGGCAAGACGGGACACAAGGGTGCTGGCGGCAGGCGGCCTCTTCGTGCCGCCTTTCTCTGCTCTTCCACGTGGATTTTGACCTTCAGAAAACAGAGTCAATGGCTGTGCAGAGTTGAAGAAAGACTTCTTCAGGCGTTCCCTCTGCATTTATCTGTACACAACAAAAGACAACCTTTAGGCATGCTTGCAAATCAGGTCCTCTTTTAATAAGGATAAAAAAGGATTAGGACAACTTTTTTTCTGATCCCCACCTTCTGCTGAAGGGAGTTGTACCTTCTCACTCTGCTTGATTGGCCTTCAGAAAATTAGTTGTGTTTGCTTAACAAAAATACAATACCCAAGACTCGGGCCCCGCCCCCAGGGAGTATAGTGAGACAATGGCTTAAAAAGTGGAAGCCTGTGGGTCAGGGAGATGGATCGGGGTTAAAACCTCTATCTTGCGAGGAAAATGCCCTGAGTTTGGGTCCCCAGATCCCTCGTAAAAATGCCTGGCCAAAAAGGTGGGGGCCGGCACTCCTGGCTCGGGAGGATGAAGAGCCGAGATAGGAGTGGAGCAATCCGGGATGATCCCCGAAGCTAGCCTTGGACCACAGACACACCCAGGTGCATGGTGCCCACACGGCGGAGCCTAAATGAAAGCAAGAGAGCTGCACGTTCATCACAACCGCTGGAGTGCTATGCACAAGTGCTGCCTTGGCCTGAGGAAGAGAGCTAACTCATCCCCCTTTGGGTGACAGCAGTGACCGCTGTGATGTGGCCCAAGGGGTCCACCCAGAAACCAGCAGCTACATGGAGCAGTTGAAGGTGAATCGCCTGGACCCTGCAGCCGTGGGCTCGGGCTGAAGAGGAGATGTGCTTCCAGTCTGGAACCTGCAGACACACTGCTGGCCCAGACACGCTGTAGTCATTGGTTCCGGCCCGGGGCTAGGGAGAAGGGTGGCTCATGAGACCCCTGATGCTCTGACGGCAGGTAACACACGCCCACCAACTTCAGGTGGTTCTGGGGTCCAAATCCCTGGCCGCATGACTATTCTAAACAATTGTTCATCTGCAAGTGTGTATGAAGAACAAAACCCACCCCCAATCTGTCCTCCCATGCCAGTCTTCTGCCAAGAAGTCATGGTGCTGCATGAGAGGGTAAGAGATTGTCTCGTCGTCTCAGGAAAACCTGGGTCCTGAGCTGACACACTCCGTGCACCATCCTAGCTGGCCCGCAAGGGCATGGGGGTGGGACCTAAACGACCCCAGAACTTCACTGGGCCACCTCTGTTTCCTGGCCCACTTCTCTCATTTCCCACCATGCCCTAAATACACAGCTTGATTTCTCTAATTAAATAAAGCCGCTGCCCAGAGATGTGTTCAGTTCTGTGAAGCCCAAAGGCGTCAGGAGGTTTAGAGATGAAAGAATGGAACTTTCTAGATGGATAGGCCTTTTGCAGGGTGAGAAGGAATGCTATTAGAAGTCTGCCATCTTCTTCAGTCGCAGGAGTAAAGTCCAAAGGACTGAGACCTCTTTCTTCCTGACCAGAGCAAGCCTTGGTGGGAGGGCTGGATTTCTGCAACTTCAAGCCTTGAGAAGCCCCGGTACGGGTGGGATCCAGCCCGGAAGCCACAGAATTGCTCGTATCGGACTGCTTGCAGATTCCTGAATCCTGAAGTGGCATCTCCCTGCCAGCGGAAGTTTCTATGTGGAAGGCATTTTGGCGGAAAGTAGTGCTTGTTTTTCTGTAACTGTAACTCAGTGGACACAGGATGGAACCGACTCACACTCGCTGAGTTTTGTTTGCTGAGACAGTCTTGTAGCCCAGACTGACCTGAACTCCACGTCCTCCTGCCTCCGTCTGCCGAGAGCCAAGGTTCCCAGCATCGCAGCCAGCGCACCCGGTGCTTCCAGCTGGGACGTGTAAGTCGTTTGCGCTCTTGGGTAGCTGGCGAGAGAAGGTCCAGACAGTCCCACAGCTGCGTGGAGCTAGCATCTCAGTCCCTGTCTGCTGAAGGCCGGAGGATTCCTGGACACCACCTAGGCTACGTCACCGAGTTTGCCAGCACAGAGCTACTCGTCTGGCCTGCAGGTGCCACCCACAGGTAGGGTGGGTCATCGTGTTTCAGATGTAGGCAGGTCTAGAGCAGCCATGCTGGGACGCCTCTGAAGGTCTTGGAAAGCCACCCACCACTGCTGGCATTACCCTGGAGGACACCTCTGCTGATACAGACGAACTGACTCCAATCCTCCAGAGACGGGGGGCAACTTCCCCCAACCCTTGGCTGATGACAGGATATGGAGATGAGTTCTCCTTTACAGATAAGCCCTACCTTGAGGTGGGCACAAGATCAACTAGACTGGGCCTCGATATGAGCCAACCAATGAGGAAAAGCATTTTCCTCAGGCTTGCCCAGTTGTATTCCTGACCTTGGCAACCATCTTTGGAGTCCATGAGTTCTTTTCCAGCTCCTTGCCCCTCGTGGATACCATGCCTGGAGTCCGTGAGTTCTGACCTTTCTCTCCTCTAATAAACTCTGCCTTAATCCTCTACACGTGTTCTAGTTTCAGTCTTCGACTCTGAACACAAGAACCTGGATACATAGATACTCCTAGAGTGACCCCGAAACATTAGATACCCTGATAATCCCATTCATGGTTCAACGGCTCCTCTCTATTAGTCCCAGGTTCTTAAAAACTGACAGCCGAGACTAACTCCCCCCCTTACCAATGCACCAGTTCCAGACATTCGCCCTTCCTGCCAAGTGCCAAGGTAGTCTCAGGATTAGCCCTCATTCCAACAGATCTCCAATTGTGAGCTGGCAAAGTTACGTCATGTGAGGTTTCGGTGCGTCCCGTTGAGAATGAAGCAAGGCTTGCTTCTGATTAGAATGTGTGCCTTCTGTGTGATCCTGCCACAAAGCCAGCAAGCAATAAGTGGCTCGGCACACAAGGTTGATTGATGGTTCATTTAGAGTAGGGTTTTTATTCCGCTAACTTCTGCTAGGCAGTTTTCGAGTAGAAGGGCTGCTGGCCAGTCTTCTGGAGGTCTCACTATGCAGAAGTTGGTGCCATCCCTTCTGAGACAAGGTCCTGTCTGCCCCCAACCGTCCGTTTATGAGGGATATGGATATAGTGTTCGGAAACGCAGAATCCTCAGCCAGCCACGAGGTGAGCCCCATAACAGCCCAATCAAGTTCACAGAAACTAAAAATCACTAACAAGGAAAAAAAGCCATTTTTTTCCAGACTTGCCCAAGTTTAAAAGTATCCCTGACTCTGCGAACCCTCAGATGGCTCTCTGGCCCCTCATGAACCTTTTGTTGGTGTTCTCTTGGCTGATAAACTCTGCCTCAATCCTCTACACAGGCTCCCGTTTCAATTTTCAACTCTGGGAACACAAGAACCTGGACATAAATCACCCCCACCCCCTTTAACAAAAGAAATCCAGGGCTTTTGGCAAAACAGTTTCGTTTGTTATTAAAGAACACCTGGAGTTAGAGAGGTGGCTCAGGAGTCAAGACTCTGCCTCAAAAGCAGGACCTGAGTTCAGATCCTGAATCCCATGTAAAAACACGGCAGAAATGGCAGCAGCCTACACCTTTGGCTCTCGGGGGAGGAGCCTGGGAAACTCCAGAGCAAAGCAAAGAGGGAGAAGCAATCCAGGATGATTCCTGAAGTCACTCTTGGTCCTCCACAGGGATATACAGTGCCTCTGACACACACACACACACACACACACACACACACACACACACGGGCATGCTTATGCATACAGAAGGAAATAATTTTTTTTAAGAAAATAGAAAAAACCTGCGGAGGAGGGATGCTCTGTCGGCCAAGAAAAAACCAGAGTCTGAACAACCAGCACGCTGAGGGAACTCTAGAGTGGGAAGGAAGAGGGGCTGGGGAGATCAAGAATGACCAGAATCCACGAGTGTCTTGGGTCCTGGGCGGTAAGATGGGACGTGGAGGGGAGTGAGAAGGTGAGAGGGAAATGCCTGGTGTCTCCAGTTTCCAGGTCACGGTGAGGAAGTCTCCAAAACAGCGTGGCCCAGGCTGAACTTCGAGTTTGTTTTGTGCTTGGTTAGACCCTCCAAGTGTGTGGGTAGGGGGGGTGGTTGGGACAGGCTTCTTGGGGTGCAGACCCCTCTCGGCAATGTCCAGACAGCTGGCTGGCCCTCCCTGCTGCCCGGGTGGCTTCATTCTTGTGGCCCCCACTGTGCAAAGCGCAGCCTGGGGTTCACCGAGCTGGGGGCTTTGGGGATCAGCCCAGGCTGTCCAGGACTGAACTGCTGGAAGGTCTAACCTCAGATTTCCAGCCAGGGCTAATTCTGGAGGTGTGGGTGGGACTGAGGGCTCAGGAACCGCCAAATCCCAAAGCGGCTCTGTACGTCACAAACTCTTCCTAGGGAAACACAGGCAGAAGGAAAAAGGGGCGAGGAAACCCATCTCAGTTTAGACTAGCTGAACGGGCCTAGGGAGATGGAGCTGGTAGGCGCTCCACACAAGCATGAGACCTGAGTTCAGATCCCAGCGTCCACATAAGTCCAGGTGGGTGTGGCGCAGTTCTAGTGGCCAGAAGACAGAGACGGGTCTGGGGACGCCGGAAGAAAGGCAGACTAGCTGAATTAGTGGGCTTTGGGTTCAGCTAGGAGGCCCCGTCTCAATAAGACGGAGAACAACGAGCCTTGTAAACAGCCTCCAGTTGCCACACTCATGTGTGACCCATGTGCAACGTGCTTCGTCACGCGCACACCACACGCATGCACAGGGGAAATAGCCGTCAAGAGGGCATGCGTTCAACCATCTCTCCTACTGTGGGGCTGTGGGTAAAAAGCCGAGTTAGCTGTACCGATGTCAGCAGTAGGGAAATCCTTGGCCTGCAACACACGGAGCGCCACGGGCACTCGGGCGTCGCGTGATGCTAGGGCTGGAGGCGGTTTCCGCGCAGTGTGGCAGTTGGCTTCGGGCGTCAGCGGGACATTTGAAGAGGTGGATGCGGCGCTTGACGGAGCATCTACCGAAGCATGATTTGATCAGGCAGATCTCCAAAGATCCCGTGATCCGTGCTGGGCCGACCCAGCCCACAGTGGACCTCGCCGGCAAGAGGCAGCCCTTCAGGCCGGCGGCATGTCCGATCCCTGCTGCACTCAGCTCTTCCTGTGGATTCGGCTGCTGATGAGCAACTGTCACCTCGAGTCACCAGCGTGAATAAGAGTCCCCACTCCCCTAACGTGCTAGGGTCACGTCAGCAGAACCTCCCACTCCCCTAACGTGCTAGGGTCACGTCAGCAGAGCCTCCCACTCCCCTAACGTGCTAGGGTCACGTCAGCAGCGGAGATGGGAGACGCTATAGCATATATGGGATTGCAATGTTTTCACAAAGTTGGGACATCCCTTTGGGGATATGTTTGAACATGGTAGATAGACTGATGAGAAAGAGAGAGAGAGAGAGAGAGAGCACAGATCCTAGGATCCACATAAATCCTGGGTGGGCGTGACACAATTCCAGTGGCCAGAAGACAGATCTGTGGGACCCCGGAAGAAAGCCAGACCAGCTGAATCAACGAGCCTGCCCCCCCCACCAGCAGGAGGCAGATCCCTCAGGTCACCCACTCACCTCCATCCCTAGTGTCCCCCCTAGGTGTCTCCCCCAACACCCCCACATGTCCTCAGCTTGCGCCCGGGTCTCTCTGCAGCCTCCAGGTGCGGCCCCACCTGGCTTGGGATCCAAGGTAGTGGCGGCAAGTTACCTCGGCCCCTTTTGGTGCGAGGGACCCTCAGAACACTCCTGGCTCCGCTACGGCCCCCAGATGTCCTTGTCTCTCCACGCCTGCCCCATCTCATAACTCTGGAGCTGCGTACCCCTCATCACCTCGGGGTTTCTTCCCTGCTCCCCTCTCTTCACAGCTCTTGGCGACCTTCCTCTAGCTCTTCGCTCCCCCTTAGACACTGCAACCCTGCGCTCACGTCCATCCTGCGTGGCGATCCTGGCTTGTCTGCCTCCCTTACTGAAACCCTAGGCTCTGTAGGCAAGAAGCCCGTGGGGCCACCAGGCTTGGGCCAGACATGGCTGTTGGGGGAGCAGAAGCAGCGGGTTAGAGTGTGCGGCACTCGGCTGGCACCAGCCCGCGCCACCGGCTGACGGGCTCTCGGCCGCTGCTTCTCCCCAAGGCTTCTCCCTTGGCCTGTGGAATCCCCAGGGCTGCAGGTGCTGCAGGTCCCCAGAAGAGGCCAGGGGACCACCCTGTTCATCCGAGGTCCTCCTCATCCTGGGGCGCCTCGGCTCTCTCCGTGTCCCCACCACTTTTACAGTGCTTGGCACTGAGCCCGGGATCCTACGCCTATCAGGTAGCACCTACCCCCGCAGGCACCCCCATCTCTTCTGACTTCGTTTTGAGACAGAGGCTCGCTGAGTTGCCCAAGGGCCCCTCGAGCTTGCTCTGTGCCCGGCGGGCTTGTGCCTGTGAGCCGTCTCGGCCTCCTGGCAGCGGGGAGCACAGCCGCACCCCGGGTCCTGTGCTGACTCACCTGGAAGTTTTTCTGTAACTATACTAACACCTGAAAAAGCTAAGATGCCCCGTGTGTGTGTGTGTGTGTGTGTGTGTGTGTGTGTGTGTGTGTGTGTGTGTCCCTGTGGAGGACCAAGAGTGGCTCTTTGGGAATCATCCTGGCTTGCTTCTACCTCCTTTTTGCTTCACTCTGGGATTTCCCAGGCTCCTCCCACCAAGTGCAAGCTACTGCCGTTTCCACCAGGCGTTTTTACGTGGGACCTGGGATCCAAACTCAGGACCTTCTGCTTCCAAGGCAGAGTCTTAACCCCTGAGCCATCTGTCCAGCCAGCAACCCACTTTTTCTCACCCGTATGAACAGGCATGGAAATCTGACTGAGACACTTGCATGGCCCCCCAGTCGCTTCCCTTTTCCTGTTCTGCGAGGAAGCAGGGGATAGGGGCTGGTTGGGGCAGGAGTGACTCGCCTTCCGGAGCTGGCTCTTGGTCTCGTAGTAGGCGAGGACGGGGATGGAGGCGCGGTGATAGGCCTCCAGGCGCTTGGCGATCGTCTGGGCTGAGGCCTCTCCGCGCTGGCTGCCGCGGCTCCTCTGCAGAAGGCGGTTAGTCATGGCGTCTGCCGAGCAGTCCATGCAGATCACCAGGTGGGGCTCTCGGATCTGGGAGCAGAACACAGTGGGGTCAGAGACTCTGCTCGGCTGGGGCTCTGCAGCGGGCCGAGTCCTTGCAGCGCTTGGCTGCTGGGTGCCTTCCAAGGGCGAGCACCATGCTGGGGTGGCGATGGCTTTGGCCATTCCAAGGCCAGCCCTTGCCACCTGTGGCGCTGCCACAGGGCGGCCTGGACCCTCGTGCTTTCCATGGTGCCACAGGCTGCCCCAGAGTTGTGCTGGCCATGGCTCCTGGGCACGGCGCATAAGGCTGGGATCCTGCGCCTCTGGGTTCAGCCAGTCCTCCGCACTTGGGAAGTGTATGTGCGCACGTCTGTATGTCTCATGTGCTCTGGGTGAAGCCAAGCCAATCACTTCTTTCCCCGAGCTGCCCGCATGTCTTACTGCAGTGGCAGGCGTACAGGTGGTGGGATGGGCCTCGCGGGAGGTGAAAAGGCTCAGTGCATGGAGGCTGGAGTCAGGCTCTTAGGAGTGGTGCGACCAGGCTCAGCGACCTGGTAATTACTGACCACCTCTCTCAGGAGCTATTGTGCTACTGGGACACCAAATCAGTTCTCTGCACCCTTGAGCTCCACCCAGCTGCCCTGTGCTCTTGAGGCTAGTAGAATAGAGCAAGAAAGAGACCACACACTTTCAGAGCCAGGACATGCTGCTTATTTTGCTCTGTGTGTGTGTGTGTGTGTGTGTGTGTGTGTGTGTGTGTGTGTGTGCAAGAGGACACCCAAATGTGTGTGTCTGTGGAGGTCCAAGATGTGACATTGGGAATCATCCTGGATTGCTCTACCTTCTTCTGCTTGGCTCTGGGGTTTCCCAGTCTCTGCCTTCCAGGGCTTGAATTACAGGTGACTACCATATCTGCTTGGCATTTTAGGTGGAACCTAGGATCTGAACTTAGGCTCCTTTGCTTGAGAGGCAAAGGCTTTGACCCTTGAGCATCTCTCTAGCCTCAGGTTATGTTTCTGCAATTTCCATCCCTTTTGATTTTTAGACTAGCCCAGATGTAAGGAACATTATTTTAAAGTAGTTCTTTGGCATACACATCATTTTCCCTGTTATTGGGCAGGAAAGCAAATTTGCATACTGAGATGGACATGTTCATTTAACACAACAGAGTCCAACGGTTCGCTAATTGATGCATGCGGAGGAATGAGGACAGGGAGAGGTAAATGCCTTTGCTTTCCACATTTAGACCATCGAGTGTGTGTGTGTAAGAGCGGACAGCTTCGTACAAACAGCAAAAAGACAGCAGCTCATGTACACAGCAGCCTCAATCTGAGCAGAAGGTTGGATGCCGAGCAGGTCCGCTGGCTCTGAGATGCGGACAGTTCACAGTGCCCAGCTTGAGCGGTCAGAACTAAGGCTGCAGGAAGTCACGTGTGTGTGATGGGCAAGCGCTGGCAGAAACTCTTCCCTAAAGTGGACATTTCATTAACCTCAGAACCTTCACTGTAGCAAGCCTATTTGCACCCCCCATTGTAATGCAACCTCATGTGGGGCCACAGCTAAAAAGGCTTTGGGTTCTGTCATAAGGAACTGCAATTTCTACCTGGTTTTGTGTGACATTGAAGGAAAAAACCAGTTACCATCTGAGATGGCCAACGACCCCGGGCTGATACTGCCAAGGAGTAAGGAAGACTCAGCTAGCCACCGGGAGAGGCCACTGGCACAAAAATGGCTGGCCAGCACGGCACCCACTGGGAAAGGTCACGCACACTCACCCGGCAGGAGCGGCTGCATGCAGAGATGCTGCCTGCCCATCACCCAGCCCTGTTCTCCACAGATGTGCCCCGTGTCTCCTTCCCGTGATAGAACCCCCGGCCAAAGCAACGCTGGGGAGAAGCGTTCATTGCAGCCCATCATGAGGGGAAATCCCAACGGCAGGAGCTGGAGGGACGGGTCCCGCCCACTGTCACCATGCGTCTCCCACATCAATGAACACAAGACAAACCTCACACCCAACTTTGGGCACAATCTGGCCGCTGAGTATAGAGACCTCACGAGAGACCCCACAGCCGAGCCATCCGGCATGACAGTGAATTATCTTTTAAATCCACCAGACTTTATCATTCACTCTGTACCTTAAATCCCTCACTGTGAAGATGGTTATGGGCTTGCTCTCAGGGTTAAATACAACGCAGTAACACAGGCACGCTGGTTGGCACACAGCGAAGGCTGCCCAGTTCCTGTTGGACTTTGACCTCTGGATCATGTATTGGTCTCCATCTTACATATGAAGGAGATTAACAAGTGTCCTAATGAGGCGCCGGGTCCCCTAAAGACGACATCTAAAGCACCCCTACTCTAAGGCTCAGGGAATGTCATGGAAGGGAGGGGGTAGTGAGAATGTCAGAGCCTGGAGGGGCCACAGGTGGGGCCAGAGAGTAAACTCTGGATGCCTGCAACTTCCTGCAGCGACGTGCACTGGATCGAGCCACACAGGATTTGGACTAGCACCATTTCACCCCAGCAGGGGAACGCTCTCAAGAGACTCCACACTTCCTGAGAGGCTGTTGAGAGTTAATGCTGGTGGAGGGAATGGACGATGCCTTCCTCGGGGGTCTACCCTCTGATTCATGACTCACGAGCCAGCAAGCGCTCAGGACGTGTCATCCAAATCAACCCTGAGGAAACTCACACGTTCCAAAACCGGGAGGGAGACGGATAATGAAGCAAAAAGGGTTTGATGGGAAAAAGCGGGAGGATGGGACTGGGTTTTAAGGTGAAAACATCCTAAGTTCTCTGCATTCCTGTTCGAAACTCCGAATGAATGAAAAAAGAAATGCGGTCGCAGGTGCAGGTGGCAGTGGCGCTGCTCACCAGCAGGGGGCGCGCGTGAGGAGCGCCGGCGGTTCGGTTCGGGTTCCGTCTGATTTAGTGCGGTCAGGGGCTGCGCCCAACATGTTTGGGCCTCTCTTGGGGACAGGAAAGACAGCAGGGGGTCTCATTTAGGCACAAACAAGAGTGATGTGTGTCTGACGTGCAACTGGCCGTAAAGCTGCCTGGACGCTGCCTGGGGGGACAGATGGCCAGCACATGCTCTGGGGCATGTTGGAAATGCAGAGGGCACCTGAACCGGCCTCCAAAGGTGACCAGCAAACCCGGCACCTGCTCATGACGTCACAGCTTGAGAAGCTGCCTAACCAGGTTATTTCTTCGGGTCCAAACCTCCTGGCTTGACCCGTCCCTCCTGGAATTCAACTCTTCCCACGCCCTCTATCTCCCTCCGTGCCTAATCCATCTTCAAGTGTGGGGCCTCTGCTTCCTCGAGCTGTCCGCAAAGGTTGCAGCGACAGGTGTATGTATGACAGTGTGACAACTGCAGGTTG
The DNA here is from genome assembly GCA_023101885.1 of Typhlomys cinereus. Lineage (NCBI taxonomy): Eukaryota > Metazoa > Chordata > Mammalia > Rodentia > Platacanthomyidae > Typhlomys > Typhlomys cinereus. The sequence goes on along the minus strand of JALPQD010000231.1, from coordinate 3,394,657 downwards.
AGCTCTGGGCACCTCATCTGTGAAGGACGGAGCGTTAAGGCACACCCTAAGCAAACCCACAGGAGATTGACTGACTGATGTGAGGAAACCCAGCCCACAGTGGGCAGGGTCACTTCCGGGCAGATCTTAGGATGGAGGGAACTGGTTCGGTAAACTGGCATTCACCGGCATACTCTGGCAGTCTTGCTGCGTGGCAGGGGAGGTCTGTCCCCTCTCTCAGCAATCCCTGCGGACATGATGCGACAGCTCTCTCGGCTCCTGTGTTGGTGTGGGCTCTGTCGCCAGCTAGACGAACTGTAACCAGGGTAAGGGCTGTAATCACAAGCCAGAATAAAACCCTCTGTGCCCAGAGTCGTGAATTTATCAGCACATACAACCTGACAGTTATATTTTAAAACATCAGGTGAAAGGATGAAGATGAAATAGAAGAGGAATCACACAGCTGATTTCTCGGCGCACCTGGAGTCAAGTCTATGTAACGACTGTGGGCGACTGTTCCCACTTGCCTGCCTCGGGGCTTCAGGCAGGTGTACACAGGGCTGCCCAGCGCCTGGTGGCGGGTTACCACCTCTCCCGTGAGCAGCACTGAGTTGCCCGCCCTGCGAGGAGGATACAGGCATGGTGACGGAAGGGGTGTCCGCCCCTGGATCCTGCCCTCGAGTCTCTTCCCGGGTCCTCTTGTGAGAAATAAACCCGGCGAATGGTTCATAAAGTGCTCGACATGCCCCCCAATGGGACGTTAGCAAACAGCTGGCTTGTTTAGAGGTCTGCTGATGTGGCGAGGGCAAATGCCCAGCCATAGGGCAGGTTTTAAATAAAGCGTCGTGACCTGGGAACACAGAACTGAAACTGAGCGGAACTGAACACACGCAGCAGGGAAATCTGGGGTAAGATTGCATCTGGCAGGGAGAGATTGTTCTTCTTTCCGCCTTCATTCCCAGCTGTGGGGGAGGGGCAGGGATCACATTTAGGGCTGGAGACGACTGGTTTTGCCTATTGGAATACCTGCTCTGTGTCTGCGTCGGCGTTCAGCCTATCAAAGGGCAACATAAGCCACCTCGCTTTTGATACTTAGAATCTCTACTACTAGTTACTGAGAAGTGGGGTTCCCGCTGCTCCCCACATTCTGTGTCACAGATCTCCAGCGCCCTCCTCCTTCCTCCTCCTCCTGTGTCTTCCAGGCTGGGTCATCAGTCTCCGCAGGTCGCCTTGGTCACAGTGGAGGAAGACAGCCCGCGGAACAGGGACGCGCAGCCCTGCTCCGGTGGGACCCCAGGGGTCACACTTTTCTGTGGCTCACCTAACTGTGATCATGGGTGTGGCAGAGGAGAAAAGGGGCCAGCAGGAAGGGCAGGGCGAGAGGTGGAGAGTCAAGGTCGTGGTGGGGACCTGCCCAGCCTGACAGTGCTCAGTCCGCTGCCATTTTTTTTTTTTTTTTGTCTAAGTCTGAGTTGCAAAGGAAAGGTTTTGACCCGTGTCAGTGGGTGAAGGTTTGGATTTACCCGAGCTCAGTGACGTCTCCTCCCTTTCTCTGGACAGGTGCCCCCCACAAAGCTCACCCTGCGTCCAAACTCCTCTCCTTGCTTCACTTCTCGGGGGTAGCCGTCGATCAGGAAGCCCGTGGTATTGTCCAGGCTGGCTGCCATCGCCTCTTTCAGCAGCTCCAGAACAATGCCCTGAGGGAGGGAGAGAGGGAGAGAGAGAGAGAGGAGAGAGAGAGAGAGAGAGAGAGAGAGAGAGAGAGAGAGAGAGGGAGGGAGAGAGAGCGAGAGAGGGGTCAGCATTGAGCCAAAGGGCAAGGACCCAGCAAGACGGGCAGCAGGCAGCAAGCACCCTTCCTCAGAACGTTCCTGCCTTCCCTTCTCTCAACTTTTTATTTGTGTGTGCATGTGTGTATGTGTCTGTGTGTACAAGAGGACACTCGTGTATAGCTATGGATGTGGATGTACATGTGAGTCAGAGGACAACCTGGGGGAGACAGTTCTTTCTTCCCACTGTGTGGGGCCTGGGAATTGAACTCTGATCGCCTGGGTTGGTGGACAAGCACCTACACCAGCTGAGCCCTCTCGCCTGCCCCTTTTCCTTGCCCAATCTATTTCAGGTCCCTTCCCTTGTCTGGCCTGACTCAGGATGCTCTTCGTGGACTGGCCTGGATCAGGACTGTCCCCAGGATGGACATGACACCTGAGCCCCCAGCAGCCCGGCGGGTCCCCAGGGAGGATAGCACGTGACAGCCGCTCACCGTGGGCACCAGGTCTCCCCGCTCCATGAAGCCTTGGATCAGCTTGCTCCGCTCTGACTCTGTGGTCAGCTCCTGGCGCAGCAGCTGGCCGGTGGAGAGATGGGTGAGGCCGTACTTCAACGCCAGCTTGGCGCACTGGGTGCCTTTGCCGGAGCCGGGGCCCCCTGGGAAAGAGAGGGGTGTCAGGCTCCTCTTTGCCGTCCTGAGTGTCTCCGAGTGCGGGAGGAGGGGCTTCCGACGGCACGTGGCACAGGACGCGCGTGCTTGGCTCCCTGCCACCCTTTCCCACCCCTGGCCCCACAGTGCTGGCCATCGTTCTCTGAAGGAGTCTCCTCTTTTCATGTCCTTTACGTGCATGAACATGCAATCTACATGCCACGGATGAGGGAAACATGTATATGTACATATGTACCGCGCACTTTCTTTTGTGTGCACGCAAAGTAGCACGTGTGCATGTGCCTGAGGGAGTGTGCAGGACACCCGCACGGCCACCTCACGTCCAGACAGGGCCTCTCATGGCCACTCAGCCCCAGATTCATGGTCGAAAGCTCCACAGGGTCCATTTGCTTGTCCCTCCCCGGCTCTAGGACCGTGTCCAGCGGGGATCGCAGCTCACGGGACCGGGTCCAGCGGGGATCGCAGCTCATGGGACCGCGTCCAGCCGGGATCGCAGCACGCGGGACCGCGTCCAGCTTTTTTTATACGGGTTCTGGAGCGCGCAGAGCCTCAGGCTTGCAGGAGAAGCACTGAGCCCCCAGCCCGCACATTGCCTTCACCCGCGAGTCTGCCTCCATGACTGGCTGCAGGGACAGTGCAGGGCTAACCTGGGTGCCCGGCGTCTCTGGGCGCTGGGACCCAGGAGAGCACAACTGGCCAGGAGGTTGCTCCTGGTGGGAGCTCTTGAAGGCACCTCTGTTGTTTAAAATCCATTTAACTGCTTAACATTTTTAAATGAATTTTTAATTAATGAATTATTTTTACAAACGTAACGAATTAACGTCTTCTCCCCTCCTAGTCATTGCACCTCTTCGCCCCCCCCACTTGTACTCCTTGTTGACGGTCCCTCTCCTGCTCCTGCGGCCCCCTGCATGGGGCGCGTGGGCGCCATCCCGGAGGGATGCCTGTAGTGGCAGGCTTGCGCCTCCCCTGGGGCACGACTGGCCCACCAGGGGGCAAATGGTGAGTAAAGCTTGTCCCTTGCTTGTCCTACAGCCTCTGGGTGCCACGGGATCTCGAGGTGCTGCGTGCTGACATGCTGCTAGGTCACCTCTTGTGGAGGACAGGTAAAGGCAGACATGGCTGCACGGAGCTCGGGGTACGGCGACCCTGATAGCCACGAAACTTCAGTCGTGTTCACCCCTCATTACCCGGCCCTACCCCCCTCTTTGTCATGCTTCGAGCCGCCTCTTCCCAGCCCAGGACCCTCTTGCTCCTCTCCTGTCTTTACAGGTCTCCCCGGTCGCCAGGCTGTCATGTCCCTGGGGAAGGCTGGCGACTCTGTGTTCATTGTGGTCCCCATGGCCAGTGAACCACACGCTTCCTTCCCAGCCCTGGGGGGCTGTGGCCCCCCCAACTGTGCTGAGAGCCACCAACAGGTGGACACGGCCCAGCCTCTGAGGAGCCACCAGCCCCCGGGGAGAGGCGAGCGCGTTATGAGTGGGCGCAAGTGTTCTGCAGGCGCGGGGCACGTCGGAGCTGTTGCCGCGGATCTGAGCCCCCCGAGCTGTGGAGGGGGCCGGGCCTCGGCCAATGCCCAACAGACCGAGCTGATCATTTGCAAATAAATTTGTTTTTCAAACGGTGGTAAAGTTACAGGAGAATTGACGAGGAGGACGAGGAATGTTCTGGAATCCTGAAGCACGTGGGTGGGACAGGATGTCTTCTTGCTCCCGCGCATTTAAGTGTCATTTCCTACACACTAGGGATCAGGACCTCCTCCTGCATCACCCCCTCGGCAGATACCTTCAGTTTTCAAGTGAATCCCCCCTTCAAGGTGGACCACACCCTGTGAAGCCGGAGGGTCAAGGGTCAAGGTCAGAGTCACAGGGTGGGAGGAGGATCAGGAAGAGAAGGAGGACGAGGAGGAGGAGGGAGAGAAAGAGGAGGAGGAGGAGGAAAAGAAGGAAGAGGGGGAGGAAGAGGAGGAGGGAAAGAGGAGGAGGAGGAGGAGGGAGAGAAAGAGGAGGAGGAGGAGGAGAGAAAGAGGAGGAGGAGGGAGAAAAAGAGGAGGAGGAGGAGGAGGGAGAGAAAAAGGAGGAGGAGGAGAAGGAGGGGGAGAGAAAGAGGAGGAGGAAGAGGAGGAAGAGGAGGAGGAGGAAGAGAAAGAGGAGGAGGAAGAGGAGGAGGAGGAGGAGGAGGAGGAGGAGGGGGGATCACGCATGCCTGTGGCGCACAGGTGAAGGTCAGAGACAGTTTCTAAAGTCAGTTCTCTCCTTCCACCATGTGGACTTGTGGGGATCAAACTCGGGTCAGCGACTTGTGACAGGCGCCCCCCTGCTGAGTCACCTCACGGACCCCAGGTAGTCACTACGGCTGCTCCTCAGGGTGTCTGGCCAGCAATTATGGTTTCAAGTGTCTGCCCCCGGCCTTTCATTAGAAAGCATTTGTCTCTGTGTGTTTGTCTGTGTGTCTATGTTTATGTCCGTGTCTGTCTGTGTGTACCTGGGGGTCAGCCTTGGGTGTCGTTCCTTAGGGGATTCTACTTGTTATTCTGAGACTGTGCCTCTCATGTTCTTTTTCTTTTTCCTTCCTTCCTTCCTTCCTTCCTTCCTTCCTTCCTTCCTTCCTTCCTTCCTTCCTTCCTTCCTTCCTTCCTCCCTCCCTCCCTTCCTTCCTTCCTTCCGTCCCTCCTTCCCTCCTTTCCTCCCTCCCTCCCTCCTTCCCTCTTTCCTTCCCTACTCCTCCCTCCCTCCCTTCCTTCTTTTCTATCCCAGAACTGGAGACAGCTTGGTCTGTAAAGTGCTTGCCAAGCAAGCTGGAGGACTTGGAAACACTCCATCTTTGACTATTTTCCTGGCTCCCCAAGTTCAGCGAGCCGCACAGTCGTCTTCTTTGAGAGGCCCCCACCATCAGCTGTGTTCTAGGCACGGCTGCCAGCTGACAAGAACACCAGGGGGCAGCACTGCGATCGAGCCACGTCACAGGTGGGCGAGTGAAAGCGCAGCGCGTCGGCACCCTTGCCTTGGCTGTGTGGCGAGCGAGGTCCTGGGTTTTCTCTCCCCCATTAGGGCCACATCTACCTGTGGGTGCCCTGCCTGGCGTCTGTGGGTGCCCTGCCTGGTGTCTGTGGGTGCCCCTGCCTGGTGTCTGTGGGTGCCCTGTCTGGCATCTGTGGGTGCCCTGCCTGATGTCTGTGGGTGCCCTGCCTGGAGTCTGTGGGTGTCCCCTGCCTGGTGTCTGTGGGTGCCCTGCCTGGTGTCTGTGGGTACCCCGTTGGTGTCTGTGGGTGCCCTGCCTGGTGTCTGTGGGTGCCCTGCCTGGTGTCTGTGGGTGCCCTGCCTGGTGTCTGTGGGTGCCCTGTCTGGTGTCTGAGTGCCCTGCCTGGTGTCTGTGGGTGCTCTGCCTGGTGTCTGTGGGTGCCCTGCCTGGTGTCTGTGGGTGCCCTGCCTGGTGTTGTGGGTCCCCTGCCTGGTGTCTGTGGGTGCCCTGCCTGGTGTTGTGGTGCCCCTGCCTGGTGTTTGTGGGTACCTCTGCCTGGAGTCCAGCCATTGCTCCTTCTCTGCTTGTGTAAACTCTGGTGCCGTGATTTGCCCGAGGGTGACCACGGCAGGAGCTAGCTCCTACCCCACCCCTGTCTCTTCAAAGTGTGGTGCGGGGAGACAGCTCAGGCGGTTAAAGCAAGGGCTGTGCTTGTAAAAGAGGCTACAGAGTTTGGACCCCCAGGCCCCATGTAGAAGGCCAGGTGGGTGGGGCGGCCTTTCTGAAGTCCTGGCCTCAGAAGGTGGAGGCTGGGAATCCCTGGAGCAAGCTGACCGGCCGCCTGGCCCTGTGGCCCACCCTGAGGGTGATGAGAGACCCTGTATCAGAAATGACAAAGTGGAAAAGCCACGGAGGACGATTCTTGGTGTCCACCCCTGGCCTGCACATGCGCCCACAAGCACACAGACCCACACACGTGTGGACACACAGATACATACACACGTGGACACGGGCAAAGACAAAGAGGGGTGGACTTGACATTAAAATGCAGGATGCCATGCAGGCCTGTGGTGCAGGCCGGGTATGGGCGGGTGCGGCCTTGGGCTCCTCTTCCCTGGGAGTTGCTGGGAGCCCCTGGGAGCCGCTGGGGTCCCAGGGGAGAGACCAGAGCAGTTTCTGCCCCTTATTACAGCAGAAGGGCCTCTGCGCGGCTTCTCTGGTCTGGCAGCAGATGCAGAAGAGAATCGCGGCTGCTTTAACCCAACCAGGGTCCGGTGCAGACATAATAGGAAAACAGCAATTAGCAGAAGAGAGGCGCGCCCAGGGCCGGCACTCTGGCCAATCCCATCTTTGTGACTCTGACTCTCCCAGGAAGGGAGAAGACCGCTCAGATGATGAAGTGCTTCTAGGTAAATGACTAAGAGTTGCTGCAGCCAAGCGCCAGGGCCACAGACGTCCAGGGCTTGGAGTTACCTGGAAATTCTCTTCCTGGGATGCTCAGCCGCTGGTCACGTGGCGAAGATATTTTCAGACTTGGCTTCCCAGGCGAAGAGGTAGCGTTCCAATTATCTCCTTCTGTCAGCCTCCTACTAATGTGACTATTACAGGTTTTGCTCCTTTGAAATGTTATTTAATAAATCTCGACACAAAGGCAATTAAAAATCTCCAGCTCAAATTAACAACAGCTGTGCGTGGAGCGGCGCCCACCACTGCCCCCGTTAGACGGCTTCCTCGGGAGCTGCAGCTGCAGATTCTTAGCATATGTTGGCCGTGGTGCAAACCTTGTGGAATTTTAAGTAACCTACACAATGGTTTGATTTTCCTTTGGCTCCAAACTAGGGAACGAAGTGCCTTTCTCGCTGCAGGACACAGACACTGTGGAGGGCAACCACGTCTTGCCACCCAGCACCCAGTTATGACTTTTGAGTAAAAGCCAACGGCCTGAAGATTGCTTCAGGATAATCTGTTATAGGGTGAGGGAGGAGAATGTTTTGCGGTCCGGCAAACTGGCTCCGTGGGTAAAGGTGTTTGCTGCCAAGACTGATGATCTGAGTCTGTCCCAGACCCCCTGTGGTGGAAGGAGACAACCAACTCCCGCAAGTTGTCCTCTGACCACCACTTGAGCAACATGCCCCTCCCACCACCCAAATGGCTAAATAAATGTTAAAAAAAAAAACTTTGGAGGAACCTTATGGCAGTTGGTTGTAGGCGCCAACTTGCAAAGGCCGAGCCTTCTGTCAAGAACTAGTCGCTAAGGCAAGGCCGTGGGAGATGATTAAGTGATGTGGGAAGACCCTGACGGTGGTGGCTGGCGGCACATGCCCAAAACGTGCATAAGACAGGAAGGAGGTGGGTTGGAAACTGACAACTGGGCCGACTTGGAGAGCAAGAAAGCAATGCCCCCCTTAGCAACTGCTATGATGTGGTGTAGCCAGTGCTTGGTGCCCGTGTTGATGCGAACTCTCCTGCCCTGCCAAGGAACTGGAATCAAGTCATTAGTTGGAACTAAGCCTTGGCTCCTAAATTGCTTGGCTCTTGTTCATGCAGGAGCAGGAAGTCCACGAACGGACTCCGTCTCAGAGTACGGGGGCCGTGCTCTCTGCTGCCCAGGTGACGTGGACGAGGGACTTTCACAGTTCTCGCCATCTCTGATTTTCAGCCCCGTGGCCCTGAGCAGATCTGCACGCAGCCTTACTTGTGCGACTCACAGGACACAATGAGATTCTGCTTGCAAGGGGCCGGCCAATTGCTACCAGCTGGGTTACTGTTGGCGAGGGCTAAGGAAAAAAACTTTTATTCTCAATTGCAAACGGAATTTTTAAAAGATCCTCTTGAATTTTCACTGTAAAATGCAAGTGGCCTGATTCCAGGCCACAGAAGGGGCTCGACCTGGGCCGAGGAACCCTGGGGATGGAGGGCTGTGGGACCCGCATACTGCTCCTCCTCCTCCTCCTCCTCCTCCTCCTGCTCCTCCTGCTGCTCCTCCTCCTGCTCCTCCTGCTGCTGCTCCTCCTTCTCCTCTTCTTCCTCCTCCTCTTCTTCCTCCTCCTTGTCCTCCTTTTTCTCTTCTGACTCCTCTTCTTCCTCTTCCTTTCCTCTTAACCTTCCTCCTCTTCTTTTTCTTTCTTCTCTTCTTGTTCTTCCTCCTCTTCCTCCTCTTCATTTCTTCTTAACCCTTCTTCTATTCCTCCTCCTTCTTCCTCTCCATCTCCTCCTCCTCCTCTTCTCCTTTTTCTTCCTCACCCTCTTCTCCTCCCATCCCTTGACAGTTTCACACTGCATGAAATGAATTTCAGTATTTTCACCACACATTCGCCTGCGTCATGCTCTCCTCTCCTGCCTTTATTGAAAACTTTCTTCCCAGTTCAGGCCTTGACGTGCATGTGCAGCCCACCAACTTTCAGAAGGGAGACCCCCATGAGCGTGTGTGTGGATGGGCAATGCATCTGCGGCCACATTGCTGGAGAATCTGGGACCCAAGGAGAGGGGGCAAGGGCGTCACCACCCAGCAATGCGAGGCTGTGAAGACCACCGCGGAGGGAGGAAGGGAGGGGAACGGGGCCCTCCCGGCATGGGGAGGTAGAAGTTACACAGCTTGGGATGTTCTGCTGTGTGGAGGGTCCCAGGAGAGCGCACACACACACACACACACACACCACATACGCATACATTCACGTGCACACATACACAGACGACACACACACACACACACACACACACACACACATACACATGCATCACAGACACAGACATACCATAGACACACACCACACACACGCACACATCAAACACATATATACACATAGATACACACCACACACACATCACAGACACATCGACACCACACACACACACACGCACACACACACACACACACACACACACGCACTCAGCTTGGGAGTACCAGGGGAACTAAACGGAGGGCCAGGGGACACACATACCACATACACACACATACGCACACACCAAAGACACAGTCACACCCCAGGCACACATAACACATAAATGCATGCATGCACACACACACACATAAACACATACGCACACACAACACATACACACGTACATGCACACTCACACCTATATACACATACACAACACACACATACCATCTTAACTCTTATGTTTCATATTTTAAATTTTTGCCCTGTTTTTCCATCTTTAATGACTCATAATCGCCTTAGTTGTAACCTTAAGAATATCTTTTGCAAATGGATCTATCTTATTTCAATCTATCCTCTAATTTCCTTTTAAAAAGTCTATTTATTTCTGCCCTTTGAGGTCTTCCTTTCTCTGTATATGCAAATGGGTCTCAACCCCAGAAATGCTTTCTGGGGCCGAATGGTTCTTTCCAGAGAAAACCTGTCCTGACTACGCCCAGGGAACGGCCCTGAGCTGGCAGGAGCCCGAGGGCCACCAGAAACCTGCGCTGTGGCGCCCACTGGCAGGCTGAGCAGCAGGGACGACGGCCAGTGACCCGGAGGGTCAAGGAGCGCAGGTCTCACGGACGTGCTCAGCACCAGCGGCTCTGCGAGGCCCTGGTTCTAGCAGGCTCTACGCAGCTTGTGGAAACACGCGCCTCACATGGGGCCAGCTGAAGGTCAAGTGCACGACTTTCAGGGGGCACGTGGGGTCACACTCTGTTCTGTGTGCCAGCAGTGGGGAGAGAGCTGGTTCTAGAACATTCTTATGCACTGAGTGGCTCTTGGAGGGTCGCTTGGCCTCCTTGGCCTGGTGTCCTTGTCTGTGGATTGAAGAGTCGAGATCACATGCGAGGCTTCGTGCTTCGGACAATAATTGTCCAGAACATCCCAGATTTCTTGCATAGCACTCTTCACACGGAAGGATTCTCATCCCAAGGTCTGGAATGTTCTCCACAGGGTCACTGGTAAAGGTTTGGTCCTCCAGCTTGGAGACTTTAGGGGGAGGGGTCCAGGGGAGCTTTTTAGGTCCTTGGGGGCGTGTCCTGAAGGTTACTTTGGGGGTGCTGGACCCTCCTCTCTCTCTCACCCAGGTGCAAGGTAGAGGTTCTGTTCTACCACGTGTCCCCCATAACGTGCGCCCACCACGAAGCGCTCCTCCGCCACGAGGCTGCTTTCACTGCGACGCACTCTTTTACCATGACGTGCTTCCACCATGACGTGCTCCTTTACGCGTCCTAAAGCCCTGGGCCCCACCATGGGTGCAGTAAAGCCCCCAGGACCGAGAGCCTGAAGAAATCCTTCTGTCTTTGCTGCTCCCCAGCCTTGCTAGAGAAATGGAGGTGACCATGTCCCGCCTCTTCCAACTGCAGAGTTCCGGGCGCTGTGGACAATGAGATGTGGCAGAAGGCATGGGCCTCTCTTCACTAGAAGTTTCTGCAGCCAGCGCATGCCAGGCCAGCGCTTTGGGCAACGAGACATCTCTTTTCCCTCTACTGTGGGGAGAGCGGGTTCTGGACGGAAGGGGCTCTGTCAACTTATTCAGGTAAAGCCAAGAAACGTGGTGGAGGGGCTATTTGGAAATCTCTAAGCTTCTGCAGCAATGCCTCATGGGCACTTAAAGTTCCAAAAATTCCCTTGCAATGTACTTAGAAATGTGAGTGAGAGAGAAAACAAAAGATGTGTTGAGGAACGGACAGAGAGGGAGGATCTGTGATAGAATGAGATCTAGCAAAGCGCTAATGATGGAATCTGGGTGTCAGGGCTACACGTCTGCACCATCGAGGATTTCAGTTCCCTATAAAGCTGAAACGCTCATTACTAAAGTGGATCATCTTCCTAGAACCATTCCCCAGGTGATTCGGATGATTAACCCAATTCGAAGCTTCGAGAGGAGATAAGCAATTTGCCGTGGGTCCCAGTGGCTGCTGTGGGGGGCCGTGCTGATCTTTCGTTTTCATATTTACAGTGTAATAATATGGAGATTATGGCTCCATCGTGAATGACTAATTGTTATGACAGTTCATAAAAAGCCCTCATCGCCTTATTAAAAACCAGGGCGTGAGCTTCTTGTTCTCCGCAGGGCTGGAAGGAGTCCGGTGGGCGACTGCTTTGTCCCTGGTTTGAAGGCCCAGCCGGCCTGAGACATCCCTGTGTGCCACCTGTCCATTCTGACTTGCTTTGCCATCTCCTGAATGTGGGTTTTTACTTGTAATAGACCATTTGCTGTTTCCAATAGCTATTTAGAACTGTGATAGCTGCAACGTATGACTGACATACATTGAGAACCATAGGTGTGCTCAGCCCCATCTGTAACGCCCTCTGGCTTTGTTGCTGGAGACAGACCCCGTGCTTGGCCTCCCCGAGCCCCACCGCCACCAGTGTTTACTATGCCCCCATGGAATTACCTCAAGAAACACAGAGCATCCAGGAAAAGTCCCGTCGCATGACACAAAGCACAGCCACTGTTAGGTTCAATTTTAAGGAGCCGCTTGTATTCTGTCCTTGTGAAATCTGGTTATCACAATATCAGACTCTATCGCTTATTAGCTGGAGATTTTAGAGACACCATTTCATCTCCATCCGCATGATGAGTAAGAGATCGCAATGGAGTGATCCACTCAGTCAAAGCCGGAGGAGGACGAGGAGGAGGAGGACGAGGAGGAGGAGGACAAGGAGGAGGAGGACGAGGAGGAGAGGAAGAGGAGGAAGAGGAGGGAAAGAGGACGAGGACGAGAAGAAAGAGGACGAGGAGGAGGAGAACAAGGACGAGGAAGATGAGGACGAGGAGGAGGAGGAGGAGGACTAGGAAGAGGAGGAGGAGGAGGAGGAAGAGGAGGACAAGGAGGAGGAGGAGAATGAGGAGGAAGAGGAGGAAGAGGATGGAGAGAAAGAGGACGAGGACGAGGAGAAGAAAGAGGATGAGGAGGAGGACGAGGAGAAGAAAGAGGATGAGGAGGAGGACGAGGAGGAGGAGGAAGAGGAGGAGGAGGACGAGGAAGAGGAGAAGAAGGAGGAGGAGGACAAGGACGAGGACAAGGACAAGGAGGAGGAGGAAAAGGAGGAGGAGGAGGAGGAGGAGGAAAGAGGGAAGACATCCTGGTCTTTTCTGGGGGATTTAGGAAGAAGCACCTGCCTATCACCTGGTGTCATAGTTAGGCACAGGATTCAACTTGACCGTTGAGGGTTTGAGCTCTGGGCACAGTTGTAGAGAGTTGATGGTTGAGTTAAGCCCAGAGCAAACCTGCAGGAGATTGTCTAGCTGCTGGGGAAGGCCCAGCCCATAGTGGGTGGGTTTAGGCCCTGGATAAATCACAGAGAGCTGGTTGAGAGAGTCGGCATCCTTCTGTTCACTTGGCCAGACATGCTGGTCTGGCAATAAGGATCGTCCCTCTCTCAACTGTTATGTGGTGATGGTGTGGCCAGTTCCCTCGGCCCTGGTGTTGGTGCCTGCTCTCCCGTCAAGAACTGTAACGAGACTGTCAAAGGGAAATAAACTCCTTGTTTGATGGTCATTTATCAGCAATGTTGCAGGCTGACTGCAACACCTGGGTATCATCATCTGAGTCGACTGTGCATGGAAAGAGCCCCCAGGAAAGATGCTGGCCTGGGGGGCACCCCACTGCGGTGATTTCTTCCTTTTCCACAATAAACATCTGGGCACAAGAACGTCTCTGCGCTTCCCTCCGGGCTCCACATAGAGGAGGCTGAGGACGTCCAAGAGAGTTCTGTCGCTGATCTGCCCACACCAGCTTCCCGTGCGTTTATCTCAAGAAAGAATCTCGGCGGAGGAATCCGTCACTCTGCTGGGGATGTTTCCAAGTGAGGCAGCGTGGGGGGGGGGTGCTTGGGACCCGGACCCCATTTGGCTTGGATTAAGCAACTCCACTTTTTGGCAATGCACTTGGGGTCTTCACCTGCACAGACGGGGCATGTTGGCTGCTCTCCATGCTCTGTCCCAGGCGAACCCCGACCCTCACCTGCAACGACCCTCAAACAATGGACAAAGTTTATTCTTCCGGGTAACCATCACACTTGGACAGTTTCTCTTCAAATGTATTCACGTCTCCAGGTATAAAGAAGGGAGGGATCAATTCAGTGTGAAATGGTTTTGAATGCATGCATGATAAGGCCAACTATGTCCTCAAAGTGAATTTTTAGGGAAGAATCTCTGATTTATCAACTAACGCCTGTGTAAGGCTGGACATGCCCGTGATAAAATCAGACGCAGAAGGAAGGTACATACACAGTGATCCAATCTATCAATCAAAACAGAGAACCCCTCAAATTGCACTCCCTAGCTACCAGCCCCTCCTTCCTTCAGACCCCATGAAAAGAGACCCCACAAAGCAACCTGGGGTCCTTGAGTCTTTCCAGTCCTCTGCTCCTAGATTTTTCTGTCACTTTGCTTTGGATAAAAGTTTGTTGTGTTGCAGTCCGTGTGGCTCTTGTTTCATTCTCGAGTAAGAGATCAAGAACCGGAGACACCCTCCCTGTGCAGGCCCCAGCCTCTGGGCGCCAGGCCACTGACTCAGCCGCCGGGCAAGCCTGGCGCCAACACTGTGTGCCCCTCTCTAGAGAACCACGTGCAATTCCGCCCCACGCGCTGCATAGACAGAGACGCGGGAAACTACCTTGGTTCCTGGAACATGAGTCACATTGAAGCAGAAGAACTGAGCTGTCAGAGGAGGAAAGAAATTGCAAGGTCAGACCTCCCGATTGAGTGAAATAATCTTATTTCCAGGTAACACTCTACCGAGGTTCAGTTCAGAGAAACTCAAAGGAAACGGAAGGGGAAACACACTTGGTGAACATTGCATTTTTAAAGCTGAAACAGTCACTGTCCCCTGAGTTACTGACTTACGTTGCTTCGTTCTTCAAGGCCAGAAAAAAGTCTCGGAACAGTAAAGTGGTGTCCCTCAAGACACGGGCTTGCTGCATTTCTCCATGTGAGTTGACTCTCATGTGCTCGTGCCTCTAAAAGAAGCTTGATGTCTCCCTTCCTTTATTCTCTGTCTTGCTCACAAAACCTAAACATCAACAGCAACTAAAAGAGAGGCCTCATTGCTACTGGCTCCCTCGGCGGCATCTCGGGTTAGAAGGCGAGGGGAGCCGCAATGCAGTTCAGGCTGAGTCCAGATGTATGAGGACCAGGATCTCTCGATTTCTGACAGTTGTTGTCAGTCAGATGCAGTAAGTTCTGGAGTCTCAAGGCCAGAGGATTGGGAGCCGTGGTGTCCAAGGGGGAAAACATGGCTGACAGCCCGGGGGGAGGGAGAGAAAGAGAGAACTCAGCTTTCCTCTGTCCCACCCCCCAAGTTCTGCTTGACTCTGGGTAGTGGCAACCCACATGGTGAGACAGATCTTTTTGTAAACTCGTAAACTTCTGTGTTTCTTCTGGAAACACATCTCAGAGGCACCCAGAAGTACCAATATTCATCCCCTTTGGGTAGCCCTGATCCAGTCAGGCCGACACAGAAGGGACTGTTTTCCAAAATCTCCCTGGTTTCATTTTTGTGATAGAAAGCCGAGCGTGGCGTGGGATTTCCAAGCCCTGTCTGCTGACTTCTGATGATCTTGGTGGGGTTCAGCCCCTCATCAGGTCAGAGGTACCCTCTCCCCAAAAGGCTTCTTGCCATCCCTACAGCCCTGGTTCTCCAAGCTTCGCCTGATCCACAGTTGGTCCTTGCACGCGCCCTTCTTCTGTGGCCTGTTCTGCAACCAGAGAAAGCTTCAGAAGTATTCTGGACCTCCAGAACCCAAAGCCACAGCAGCTTTCAGGAGATGCACCCCCTCTTTTCCCAGTCGCTGAATGTTGTGCTTTTGAAAGGGCAAGTGAAAGCCAGGCTCACGGGACGCCCCTCCAGGACGCTGATGGAAGCCGCGGCTTCTTTCTGTCCTTGCACCTGCCCTGCTCTCCATTCGCTGCGCAGCGACCGACTGCATGGCCCGCACACGCCGGGGCCCTGCTTGCCACGTAACTTCACAAGCTTCTGCTTTTCACGGAACGACAGACACAGGGGCCGCGGCAGCTGGACCACAGCCTCGCCGTCCAGCCACGCTGCTCACGGCGACGGGCTCAACAGAGTCGCCGTCGCTCAGAAATCGCTGGCGAAGCAGGAGGAAGGAGCTGCTGTTACTTGACACTTCGCACGACAGAATGTCCTCACACACACGCAGGAGTCCCGGCTTCCTTGAGCAAGGCACGCGTGCGGCTGAGATGCTGAGCCAGTCGTTTTCTTAAGACTGAAAACCATCCCTGCTTTCTCCCATCCAAGTGCTAACCACACCCTGCTCAGCTTCCAAGGTCACATGGGATTGATTGGTGTCCAAAGTGGTGGCCATAGATCTGTTACGATGTTCTCAAAGACTGTCCACACATCGACCATGACTTTGTCAGATCTTATCTGCAAACTGTTTTTTAATAATATCTTATGTGGTGATTGAAGATTTAACACACACACATCAACGTATGTATCTTAGGTTTCCCCCTGTCATTATTTTTTAATTTTTTATTGACAGTTTCATACAAGGAATCTGTCATTTCACTCCATGCTAAACTATCTCATCTGCTTCCTTTGGTTACTGAAGAATTTCTTCCAAACCAGTCTCCCTCCTACTTCCATGCCTTATTTTTTTAATTTATTTTTGTGGTGTGTGTGTGTGTGTGTGTGTGTGTGTGTGTGTGTGTGTGTGTGTGACAGGGCACTGTATATTCCTGTGGAGGATCAAGGATGACTTTGGGAATCATCTTGGATTGCTTCTATCTCTTCTTTCTTTATTTCTGGGATCTCCCAGGCTCTGCCCACATTTTTATGGGGGACCTGGGATCTGAACTCAGGACCTTCTGTTTGTCAGGCAGAGTCTTAACTCCTGAGCCATCTCCCCAGCCTTCCTGCCTTCTTCTCATGACTGTGGCCCACTGAGTTTAGTTGAGGGTACGTATCCGGACACTTGCTGCACCGTGGACGACGTATCAGCGGCTACACCACTGACGAAAGGGGCTCCCCTCCCACAGCCAGCACAACCGTAGAGGACGGCGCCTCGGAGGACGTCCCTGCCACTGAGGTGCTCTCGGGTGGGATCTCGCGGAGGCCTGTGGAAGTTCATACAGCTACACTGAGTTCACGAGTGCGGCAGCTTCGCCATGTCCGGAAGACAGTTTGGTGGCGTTCCTTCCCGCACTCCCTGTACTGGGGTACTCTCTGCATTACATGCCACCTCTACGATGCCTTCAATGCCACCTCACTCCCGGCTCTTTGGATCCCTCTCGCCAACTCAGCCCCTTTCAACTCCATGTCCTCTTTTCATTTTGCTTAACTTTTAAAATAATCAACTGAGAGGCTGGAGAGATGCCCAGGGGTGAAGCCTCTGACTCACAAGCAGAAGGACCTGAGATCAAATCCTAGATCCCACAGAAAAATGTCCATAGAAATCGCAGCATCTTGCATTTCAGCCCTGGGAAGCAGAGCCTGGGAAACCTCAGAGCAAAGCAAAAAGAGCTAGAACGATCCAGGATGATTCCTGCAGTCACCCTCGAGTCTCCACAGGGACACACAGTGCACACACACACACACACACACACACACACACACACCCCAAACAGTATTGTTTTTCCTTGTTGAATTTTCACCAAAAGTAAGTCAATGAAATCAGCATGTTACTACTGAACCCCAAGTGGAGACGTCTGGAAGTTACTTCATTGTTTCTTTATGATATGCAACAGTGAATTCACCACAAGCATTCAATACTGAGTTGTAGAAAGAAACCTTACTTCCTTACTTAGGAAAATAAATAAGATTCCTTGTGCAGTGATTAAAAATGTGAATCCTAATGCCGGGCATTCTTCAAATGCCTCCCAAAGCGCCACGTCTCTCTGTGTCTGCATTGCTGTGATCAAATGTCTGAGGAAATCAACTTAAAGGAGGAAAGATTTTGGCTTTTGGCTGCAGACGGTTCAAAGCAGCGTGGCCGGGAGGCTGGGGCAGATCTGGATGATTCTCGGCATGGCAGCCAGAAAGCAGAAGCAAGCAGGACCGCAGGGGCCAGGCGCCTCACCCCTCCAAAGACCCCCAAAGACCCGGTCCCTGGCCCACACCCTCTGACGAGCTTCCACCTCCTGCCTTTCACCTTCTGCCAACAATGCTGTCAACTGAATCCACCAAGGGATCAGAGGCCTCCTGTTTAAACTCCCTGGAGACGGCTCGCAGACTTTTCTGGAAGAGGCTGCAGCGCCTTCCAGTTGTTTTTTAGTCCACCCAGGTTGGCACTGAGGATCAACCGTCCTGCTGCTTTAAAACAGTTCACTGCAATCGCAACGTCAACAAGCCCATCTGTGCCCGACAGGCTGACAGCTGTGGCGCTGAAGAATTGCTGGGTCGTTATGCCATTACCAGCCCATCCCGCCCAATTAGCCTCATGTGCTCTCCAAATGGAAGCGCTTCTGTCAAAGCCTTGATGGGTGAATGTGAGTCCAGGTTCAATCATGTTTCGGGCACAGGCGGGCAATGCAACAGAGAGGGGAAAACAGCCCGAACAGGTTAACAAGTTAATGCAGAAGGGAAGAAAAGGAAAGAAGGAAGGGAGGAAGAAAGGAAGGGAGGAAGGGAGAAAGGAAGAAAGGGAGGAAGGGAGGAAAGGGGGAGGAAGGAAGAAAACTACTAGAAAAGACTGAAAAACAGCCGTAGCTTTTCCTGGGACACAGTGATACGTCTTTACAGCATATTTTTAAATTTTCCAATAGAAGTGACTGAGCTCCGTGTTGGGCACTAGCGTGGTTTCTTGTATTTGCCTTTGGAATAACTGAAGCTCAGATGCCCGCGATCACCTGGCTTTGCCCTTGGGGATATGTCTCCGTCCTGGGGAAGGTTTTTCTCCACAAACAGCGACCAAGCTCCACTGTGATGGTAAACAAAGTCACCCCTTGCCCATTTGGAAGCAACACCTTGCAAACCAGCCAGACACATTGGCTTAGGGGAAAGGTGCTTGTTAGCAGTGGGAGGGAGGAAAGCGCAACTGAGGCCTGCAATTAACCTGAACGTACTTGGCAGCCTGTCGGTTCCAGTCCAGGAATTCCGATGGCTGTGTCAGTTGTTATGGAAACGTACCACACTACTTCTGGAAGAATTCATTATTCCCCAAAATCTATTTTGCCCCTGCATGTGACAGGCTATCCAAGTAGCGATTCAGACACGAGGTTAGATGTGCCCAGAGGGGCGGAGCTGGAGGAGAGAAGTCAGCCTGAGTCCTAGTCGCAAGGAGACAGGACCACACTGGGGCTCAGGAGCACAACGTGGACAGGACCGAGCCAAAGCCTGGCTTGCGATGCAGCAGGAGGCAGGAAAGACGCATTGGGGCCCGTCAGAGACACTAATGAGGCTGCTCTCTAGAAGCGCGACTCTTCCCTGAACACAGAGGAGGTCTGAAGTATAACGGCAAACACGTCAACCCAGGCCGTTAGCGCAGCCATTCCGCCGAGGTCCGGCTGGTGCTAAGATACTAACGAGAACACGGAACAATGCAATAATCTTTCATTTTTGGAGACAGAGTCTCGTGTGGCCCAGGCTGGCCCCAAAGTCCCCACATGTCAAGGGCAACCGCCATGTCCTGGGATTACAGGTGTCTACCATGCCCAGTTTTTGCAGCAGCTGAGCTACTGATGCGTCCAGTCATCTGTCATAGCAACATGAATCCGGCTTACTGCAATGCACCCGCACAGCTACAGCTGTGCTGCACCACCCTCAGCGTTCCCACAAGCTCCCGATGGTCATGCATGTCCAGCCATCCTGCCGCCTGCCGAGGAAGCGCTTAGCATGAAGGTCTTGATTTCCAGAGGTCAGCAGATAGACAAAGAGACAAAGAGAAGTCTCCCTTGCGTGTCACAGTGGCATTACCCCTTTCTGTCTAGACAGGTTAAAAACAATTTCTTTTAAAGCCCCAGAAATGGTTGACTGTAAGTTGAAATGCAGGCGGGTGCGGTTAAATCCAAGGACATCCCCTTGCTCCGAGTAGCAGCTGTGTGGGGTCCACGCACCCCTGAGTTCCCACTTTCCTGGTGCTGGAGAGCTCATTATGTGCTTCTTGACTTTCTAAAGGGCACAGCCTTTGCAACAGTGAGCTGAGGTCTTTACTTCCACCTCTCACAACAGAAGCCACCGTCTATAATGAATCCCCAAACCATCAGGCTGTGAATCACAATCATCCGGTAAATTGGAAATAACAGTATTGCCAGAGGCGGTAACAACCACCACACCCCCTGCCACAGTATCGTTAGAGGCGTCTGGGGACTGCAGTATGAAAATATAGGGCTCCTGCTCTCAATGTCCAGATACCAAATTTAAAGGATCGTTCCTTTCCTGAGTAAGTTTCTAATATAAAATCTGAACGGAAAGTAGAATACATTGTGTAAGACCCATGTCCCTAGAAAATTGGCTATTAACACTTTAGTAAGCCAATAATTGTTCCTTTGAAATTATCACTGTCCACTAAGATATGAGGAATGTATTTCCCAAAAGAACGCAAAGTGAGTCTGGGAAGAGTTCATTAGGGAGCCGCGCAGAGGCAAGCAGCGAAGGCAGGGCTCGGACGGCTCGCTGACATGCTCTTCTCGGCTAGAATTTTCCCTCCCTCACCTCCCGCGAGGCCTAGGGGGAGCCTTCCTCAGCGCCCTCAAAGTCACCACCGCTTCCTGTCCCGAGCCTGGCCCACAGGTCTTCTCTTTGCTTCTTTGCTGACACTTCTCAGGAGCGGGATACGTCATCATTATCTTTGCCTGGCACGGGAACTCTGGGGGTCCTGCCCTATCAGCCCAGTATTCAGTGACTACCTGGCAGGCACCTGAACGCATAGGCCAGGAGCCCAGGGTGATGGTCGCACACAGCTGTGCCATGGAGACAAGAACCTGGCGTGAGGTGCTGCGGCCAGATGCGTTAGTGAATGCTTTTGGAGGTTTCTCTGCGTACAAGGTAGTCATGCATTGGTTAATGACTATAGAGAAATATTTGCATATGTGGCCATCATGCATTAGTTAATGACAATGGAGGTAAATTTGCGTATGTGGTCACTCATGCACTAGTTAATGGCTATGGAGGCATATTTGCATATATAGTTGCTCATGTACTTGTTAATGGCTGTGGAGGTATATTTGCATGCACGGCTGCTCGTGCATGACTGTGGAGGTGTATTTGCATGCATGGCTGCTCATGCATCAGTTAATGACTGTGAAGGTGTATTTGCATGCATGGCTGCTCATGCATCAGTTAATGACTGTGGAGGTGTATTTGCATGCATGGCTGCTCATGCATCAGTTAATGACTGTGGAGGTGTATTTGCATGCACAGCTGCCCATGTTATGGCATATGGCTATGGGGGTATATTTGCATGCATGGCTGCTCATGCATTAGTTAATGGCTATGAAGCATATTTGCACATGTGCCCGCTCATGCATTTAAAGAGAGAGCTGGCATTCAAATGGAAAAGGCATATGTCAGACTTTAACACGCAGCATCATCTTGCTGTTGTGATGTTCTTTATTATTGTAGAGCCAAGCTTAACATCTTACTTCTTCACAGTTTTGCCTTTTTCTATGCAGAGGAGATGCACGATCCGAGAGCAATGTTAGATTGCATTTTAGTGCAACCAACCATGTGGAAACCTCAGGGCATTTGTTGACCAAAATACCAACACTGTTTGTAAACAGGACAGTGTGACAACTAAATAGTTACTTCCCCGTCACACAGTTATCACTTGCAATTGTATTAGAGAATTCGAGAACTGTTACTCACCCATCATGAAGATAATTTTACATTTCCTCAAATCTTCCATGAAGCCTTTAAAACAAAAAGAACGTAAGTAATTGGCAGGAAGTACTGTAGTGGTTTTGCTCATGTTGTATAAAAGCCAGTTCTTGTAGGTTTTGTAAGGAGTTGCTATTGAGTAAGCATAGGAATAGGGCCATGAGGAAAAGGCTTTACTGACTGTTTCAACCTCCCCTAGACTGGGTAGCATATATCCATCTTCACAGCCACTATCAATTTTAGGTATACAAAAGATCTCATTAAATAGTATGAATTCAAAGAATGCTAGTGGACTTTTTTATCTTTAAAATGTTTATTTATTTATTAAAGACAGTGGGGAGAAGAGGGAAAGGGAGGGAGGGAGGGAGAGAGATAGAGATAGAGAGAGAGAGAGACAAGGACAGGTGGAGGCTAGAGGATAAGTTTTGACTTATCCTCCACCATGCAGGCCTGTGGGACTTGAACTCAGATCGTCAGACTTGCAAGCAGGCGCCTTATTCACTGAGCTGTCTCACTGACCTTATAGTCTGTTGTTCTGAGACAAACTAGACTTAACAGAACCTTGAACTCATGATCTTCCTGCCTCAGGGTCCAGAGTTCTGGGATTAGAGCTGTGTGTCTAGCTAGAAAATAAATTTTAAAATTTATCTTTAAATCTTTTTAAGCATCTCCATTTGGTGTTATTTCACAATTTTTCATCATTACCAAATATTTGATAAAGGAGGGCAAAAGACAAGTGGATTGTTCCTGCTTGCTTTTGAGCCCACAGCTCCCCCCTTTCCCACATCTCTGGCACGTGCCCGTGCAGTGCTTACTTAGCTTGTCTGTAGATAATAAATTCTGGGGAAAGTGTGCTGACAGTCTCCAAGAGGGTCTGCACAGACCACCTGATCCTGCCTTTCCCCGCACATTGTGTCTCGTTTCATTCTTGCATCACCCAGCAGAGTGACCACGGGTTCTGGCAATGCTCCAAATGCTTGACAGAGCTAGAGATGGGCTGAGGCTGTCTTTGGACTGGCTGGTTTGGTCTAGTAGCTTCCACAAGAGTCGGGAGATAAGATGGAGCTATGGGCTGATTCCACAAGTGACAGTGACACAAATGACAGTGACACAGACTTCTAGAAAGGTTTCTTTGCCTTGCTGAGGGACCAATCACTCACACACACACACACATGCACACACACACACACTCCTAAGAGCTATGTTGCACAAATAAAATGTACTCCAGGCCAAATGCTTCCCTGAGTCAGACAGACGTGACCGCTGGTGGAATAGCTGAAGATGTGTCTGAGTAATTCACATTCTTGCCAATCTCTTTCCTGAGAAAGATAACTGAATAGATATTAAGGTGTTGCTACGATACAGGATGAAAACCTTGTATGCAGTTTGGAAGGTGTTTGCTAGAGCCCAGCCGCAGACACACATCCCACAGCCTGGGTGGAGGGTCCTGAGGCAGTGGGCTAAGAGGCTTAGGGCTGGAGGGGGTCAGGCTCATCTGTAGCCCTGACTGCCCTTAACTTTGGATCCTCTCGCTTAGCCCCCTGGCTAGCTGGCATTACCAACCTATACCACGAGGTCCAGCTGGTTTCTGGAATTTTCTTCTAAAGGAAGATCTTTTGTTGTTCCTTACTGGTGGAGCCAGAGGCCCAATCCTCCTCTTCTTGTCTGACAACTTACGGACAACTTCAACTCTATCTGCAGTTTAGCAAAGCTGAAATGCCAGCTATTGTGAATTTCTTTTTTTTTAATCCTATTTCATTTGAAAAAAGTGACTTTTCGTTAATGGTCAAATAGTCACACAATGTAGTCATTACCAAGTTTTCTAGAGAAATTTTAATGACTTGTGACCTTCTTACGTTACAAAATACATAAAAAATTTTGTTGGCATTTGTATACATACATATTTTTGATTGTGCAGAACAGGTTATGTAGCCAACATGCTGAAGTGGAATGTGGTACAACATTAGCCATGGTTGCTTAGGTCCTAAGGTTTGAGTGTTTTTTATTTTCTACCTTAAAAATATTCGCAGTGAGTGTGCTAATTTTTTGTTTTGCATGTATGTCTCTCTCTCTCTCTCTCTTTCTCTCTCTGTGTCAGAGGGCACTGCCTGTGCTGTGGAGGCCCAGGAGTAACTTCGGGAATCACCCTGGATTGCATCTACCTCCTACGTGCTTTGCTCTGGAGTTTCCCAGGCTCCACTTTCCAGGTTTGGAAGTACAGGTCGCCACCATTTCTGCCTGGTGTTTTTACATGGGATTCAGGATCCAAACTCAGGGCCTTCTGCTCGTGAGGCACAGTCTTAACCCCTGAGCCATCTCTCCAGTCCCGTGCTAATTTTATAATAAGCTTATGAAGCAACTGGCCCCCTATGTCCAGCCGAGACAGAGTGGGTGATGCGCCAAGGGACGTCTCTGGGGCTCACATCTGCGAGCTTCTCTGGGGGGGAGGTCACCGATGTCACTGACAACCGATTTTCACACAACGCCGTGTTTGTTCTCATCAAATGACACTCGGTCTCCACCTCACGATCAATGCAGAACCACAGCTGGGGTGTTTACAAAGCTTCCCGCTCAGCTGTGAGCTCGCAGTCGATAGTGTAAACATATTTCCACAAACTATGAATCTTTTACCAGGCAGAAATGACTGACATGAAGTTCGATTATGAAACTTACGGCCAATGAGCAGGATCAAACGTGCGTCACTTCATATATTTGCAGTTTCCTGCCCAGCTAACATGGGCTGCGATGTTTAGTTTTTGGATCACTTTTTTATCTATTTCTGCCACAGGTATCTCAGGTGGGCTTCGGACCTGCCATACGGCTGAAGATGGCCCTGAACTCCTGCTCCTCTGCTTCCTGGAGTGTGAGGACAGCAGGCGTGGCCACCAGGCTCAGCTTCGCAGAGGAGCTGGGGTGGAACCCAGGGCTTTGGGCATGCTCGGTGAGGAATACGTCAAGTGAGTCGTGTCCCCGGGCGACCTCGAGCTAAACCAGCAAAGCCTCAGTGCTTTGGTGCATGTCAGGTTCCCACGGTAGACCGCTGTGCTATGCCTGTTAGCAGTAACCACGCTTTGGATAAACCTCATTGTCTACGATCCTGTCGCTGTGCGTCCTAAAGCTCTTGTGTCCTAAAGAAGTTTGGAGAATGTTGACTTGAACCACTCTTCAAGGGGCAGGGGAGAGTGGGGGGCTATGAACTACTACACACGGGAATCATGTAGTGGGAACCAAACACAGAATGCTTTCCAGTTGGGTGATAGACCTCTTAGTAATGAATCCCTTTGGCTTCTTGTGTAAGCAAGAAGGGAGAGATCACAGATTCTCACTTCAATTTACATTCCCTGGCTAAGGGGAAAGTAGACGCTATTTTTTTTTTTAATTTCCTATCTATATGTGTTGTCTGCATGCTGCTGATAAGTTTATAACAATATGACTTAAGGGGGAACAAAGGATTTTATTCTTGGTAATGATTGTCCAGCTACAGTTCTCAATCCAGTTAGATAGGAGAGCTCATATCAACACCAGGATCTGGGAACTGGCCACGCCACCGTCACAGAACTACAGAGAGAGGCGCAAACCTCACCTGAAGACAGCAAGACTGTTCAAGTGTGCTGCAGAATCCCAACTTACCTGCTCAGGGAATGGACCCACGCATGGTGGGCGGGACTTCCCCATCAATCAATCTCCTGCAGGCTGGCTTGGGGCTCAGTTCAACTACTAATTCTTTAGTGATGTGCCTGGAGTCGACGCCTTCCATGGCTAAGTAGATGCCAATACTTAATAAGGAGGAATGTTCAAAGCTGTGAGGTCTGATTTGTAAAGGAAACTCACCTGCCGTGGTGTCCTCTGAAAATACGTTTAGCTGGTCATCACCCTGTTTAAAAAAATTACAGTGTTAGATGATAAGACTGACATGAACAGACTTAACCGTCTATAAGCTCCACGAGGGAGGAGTTTCTGAACGACTCTGCAGATGAAGAAAATGGGAATTCCAGAAGCTGTGCTGCCAAAGGTCACGTGGTGGGGCCAGAGTTCAGAGGTACACGTGGGCCACCTGTGTCTCGTGCTCCGTTTACAACGAGCATGTAATCCAGCCTCACTGTCTTGGTGCGTAAGCAGATGTGCATGGAAGGCGTGGACAGGTGTGATCACGGCACGTTGTGACTAACTCTGCAACTTCAGGCTGGGTTGGCAAGCGTTTTTGGTGAAAGGTCATACAGTAAATACATTTCGCGAGTCACATTGTCTCCGTTACAACTATTTAATTACTGTCCATAGTTTGTCAATTCGCAAACCAAAGCAAAAAATGGAGACAACCCACACGATCCCGTTTGGGACGCTCATCTTTAAGACACTTGTCTTATTTTTAGTCAGACTATTGTTTTCTTTATGGAGCAGCCATGCTGATTGGGGGGAGGATGCAGAAAAAAACTTATGAAAGTCATTGGGTGGGAATTCTAATTACCACCCACACCTTCATCTGTGTTAGTTTCCCATCCCTCACTCCTGTAGGTAATTTTGTACAGAAGCTTCTTTTCAAGGACACGAAAAATGACTTCCAGATATTCAGGAATACGCGTGAATGTAAAAATACGTATTCTTGTATTTGCAGAGGACACCATGGAAGGTGAGTTTCCTTTACTGATCATATCTCACAGAGCTGCTCACACATGCACCTGCGTGTGTGATGTGAAGCTCTTCTAAATACGCTGTCTGTCATTTGTTTTAGCACTTGATGTATTCTGGAGGCATTTTATACTTATTACAAATTACAAATTATATTACAAATTATTATTTACTTTATTATTATTATACTTAAATTATAAAATCCATGATGTTCTCAGTTAGAGAATGCTATCAACAACACTGCACTTCAATGTATGGCTTGTACCAGAGAAATTTTGTTCACCTGTAAAAATTAATTTCTTTTTATTCTTCGACAGGGTCACACATGTATGCAATGAATTTAAGACAATTTCATCTCTTCTTACCCTGCATCATCCTCCTTTTCTCCACTGATTCCTTCCCAATAGGTCCCCCTCCAACTTTTATGTCTTTATTTTGTGTGCGTGGCCCATGACGTTTAGCAAGGATTGCCTGCGTCAGCGTCTGCCTGGCACAGGCTGGACCATGAGTGATTTATCAGTGGTCACACAGTACAGACGCGGCTCCCTTCTCCACAGTCTCTCAGGGAGCGGCAGGGCCTCCCGAGTTCTTCCCCATCCCTGAGAAGATGTCGAGGGGCCCAGTCCTGGGCAGGTCTTGTGCAGGCAGACGCCGCTGCAGGCAGCAGCTCTGCGTGTCCAGAGGACATGGGCAACACTCTGCCCCAACCTCTTTCCACCCCTCTTCCATGATGCTCGCTGGGGATGGGGGAGGGGCAGTGACTGGACGCCCCACCTAAGGCTGGGGCTCCCCAGTCACCTGCTCTCTGCACTCTGCCTGCCAAGAGTTTCCATACCGACCACCATCCACTGCAATCCGAACTTTCTTCGATGACACTAACACGGAAACCTGTTCTTTGCTGATGGTCCTTTGCCCGGTCTCTTGTCTCTAGTTGTCTTTGACGCAGAGTGGGTTCAAGTGTCTGCTTGCATCACAACCCCCCACGTGTGTCTAAAGCACTCTGAAGACAGAGCATCGCCATTCTGTTTAAAATGCACCTCAGACACCGCAGTGCTCCTCTTCTTAGATTCGCCTGTGTGCCGGCAGAGCTGCTGTGAGAAGCCTCAATGGGCGGCCCCCAGAGACAGCTCACACCAGCTAATCCCCCTGGGAAGGAAAGGATTTCCACTAGGGTCTCTTCAGGAGTCCCTCCTTGGGTCCCTTGGTGACTTCCTGCTCATCGTAGTGGGAAGGTGGGTGGGACTGATCCTCTCTGCTGCTGCGCTCTCTGCTTTCGTAGGGGAGGAAACTAAGGGTCTTGGATATGCCATGGTGGCCTTGGCATGGCCAGAAATGGCATGAGCCAATCGTGCCACTGTCTGGGTTCTTATAGACTTAGTCCCACCAGCATGGATACCATGGGGGTGTGGCTTGCATCCCGTCCCTCTGCTCTTCTGGCCGGGCTTTTAACTGCTATTCAGCTGGGCGACTCCACGGTGCCCGGCTGCCCAGCTGCCCGGCTGCCCGGAGCCTCCTGTGGGGTTGGCCCATTGGGACCACAGCTCTGCTGAGCTCTTGCCCCTCTCTACCACTTCTTTCCTCCGGCCCTTTCTGAGGAGGTGTAGCTTCTGGGAGCGTCACCACCCCTGGGGATCATCTTGGCCGCGGCTGTGCTTGTCTAGGGTGCAGACGCCCTGAAGGGCGCTTGCGGCTGTGATTCTGGGTGACTTCCACTGTGGCCCTGGGGATGAGGCCTGGGGAAGCGGAAGAGGCTCCCCGGGACAGGATGTGCCTACTGCCCACCATCCCGGGAGGAGGCTGAGCAGGTGCCTCTGAGCCCTTCTGGCTCGGATGCTTTGAGCTTTAACTGCTTTTGGAGACGGCTGGGCAGGAAAAGCTCTTGCAGTGCAGCCCTGGCGGCCTGAGTTCGATCCCTGGGACACATGAGAGCAGAGACGCTTGCACTCCTAGGGCTCCTACAGTCCTGTAGAGGGTGGAGAGTGGACTCCATGCGGGGGGAGGGGGGCAGGAGAACCAGCCAAAAGCTCCCCCTGAAGTGCAGGGGAAGAAATAAGAGAGATGCTGCCTCAAAAGCAAGGAAGAAGGAGAGAATTCACTTGTGCAACACTCTCCTATAATCTCTATACCTGTGCTGCACTGTGCACACACACTTATGCGTATGCAGTAAGTAAAAAATATTTACAAATGTAAAGCTTTCCTGGGAAAGAGAAAGTGTGTGGTTATTCGGGGCGTCTTCTTGTTTATTTCATGCCTTCTCTTCCGTGGCGTTAGGAGGAAGGGCTACTTGACAAGGAGTGTTGTGACTAAAGCTAAATCTTTACCCTAAAACTAATAACAAAGTCTACTCCAACAAATTTCCCTATGAGACTGCGCATACATGTAAACTTAATAAAAGGGGGGACTGAAGAGAAAACTCAGCAGGTGAAGTGTTTGCTGCACGGTGTGAGTACCCCCCCAGGAATCCGTGGTTTCCCAGCACCCACATAAATGCCAGGCAGGTGTGGCAGCCCACCTGTAACTCCAATGCTCGGCAGACAGGGAGCCAGGGCACTCCTCGGTGGACCAACCAAATCAGTGACCCCTGGGTTCAAGGAGGGACCCCGCCCGACCACGTGAAGTAGTGATCAAGGAGGACACCTGGTGTCACCTCTGGCCTGCACATGTGTTCCCACAAACATGTGCACTCACACCATACATGTGCACCCACACACATATGCCCATACACACGTGCACCCACACAGATACGTCCACGCACATGTGCACTCCCACAGGTGAACCTGCACACGCACCACACACACATACGCACGCGAAAATAAAAAGTGCCGCGCTCCTATCCAGCTAATCTGGTAGAATATGTCTCAGTTTGGAAAAGGTGGATTCAAAGTAACATGTTTTGGGATAAGGACATGGCTTTATTTTAGAGAAATAAGGAAAAATATGGGAATTGTCAGGTCTTGGTGTTTCTTCCCAGTTCAGGCCTAAAGCCTGTTCCCTGGGAAGGTCACAGTAACCCCATGGGCAAGTGCTAGGAATTTCTCAGTATGTCACAATAAGCCCATGGACAGGTGCTAAGCATTTTTACCTAGGTTTTGTTTGGGATAATTCAAGTTTTGCCTCTGGCAGGAAGAATTCTTCTGGGATTTAGGAGTGCCCTTTCTTAGGGTTTTTTGGAACTAGCTTCCTGCTCTCTGTTCTAGAGAAGAAGCCTGCTTTTTAAGTTTCAGTCAAATACTAAATAGAAATTTCATGTCTAGTCATTTACAATAAGTAGACTTGTTAGCCAGAATGTGTGCACTGATTTTAAGGAAATTAGAGAATAACTTCTAGAGTCTTAAAACACAGGTGGGTAAAATTCCCACCTACGTACTAACTCAGAAATTCCAGAAGTACAAGACTATGCTCTCAGTCCACCAGAACCTTAAAAGAAACTGTGATACCCTCTTACCCTGGCTGAAGGCCAAGGAAGAGACCATCAGGCCAGAAAGTCTAGATGCCAAGACTGCCCCTGGAGATGGTATTTGCAATCCAAACTGGGAGAATCCATGTCAGAAGCAAAGGGGGCTGTGTCTTTCCTAACCCAAACAGCACTCTTATGAGAAATCACAGAGATGGACCATCTGAGTGCGCTCCCACCAATGATCACCTCCGCCCCGAAAGAGACACCCTCGAAAGAGACACCCTCGGCATATGGGGCCTGACTGGACCCCAGGTTTGGAGAATGCATGGTTCACAGATGGGTCATCTAACTGATGGCAATACACTTCTGGAATTCCTCAAAGGAAGACATAAGCAACCTTACTATTAAAGGAATAGAAGGATGCTATTATAGAAGTTATTCTTTTAATAATTATATTGCTTAAGTGTTTTTCTTCAGTGCATACCTCAGTGCTCCATTGACAGAACCAGCTATAGCTTATGGGCCTTGAGTATCCAAGTCAAGGCCTCCTTAGAGATGTAGTTTAAGCTTGGATAGTAGAGACTGCATGAGCTGCATAAATCTTCCCAAGTTAGAACCTGCTGCCATGCCTGGTGCCTATGTCGTCGACCTGCCTGACTGAGAGTATCAACCTGAAGAGGACAACAGCCAAAGCTCACGCTGGGACTTATGGGGTGTTGGGGACTCCTATAGTTAACTGTAAAATATGTTCCTTGCTAAAATCAATAGGAGAACATTCTGCCTCTGTATTTTAAAAAAAGCAGTTAAAATGTGGGCTCAGCCCTGTAGCTATCCGGTGAAGCATTATAGATTAGATAAGTTTGGAAATACTGAGAGAATGTTTTTGTTAAGTGCCTTTGCCCTGAAGCAATGGGTTAGGTTCTTGAAAAAATGTCCACCCTGAAGGTGATTTTTGCTGACTAAAAAATTATATGTCTGTTGTAGGTGCAACATTCTTTACCCCAAAATTTTCTGTATAAAAGTTGTCATGAAAGTTTCAATAAACGGGTTCAGGATACACTCGGACGAGAAGGAGCTGTGTGTGTTCTGTTCTCCACCCGGTCCTGGGGAGCCCTGGTCTCGATGAGGCTGCGACCCTGGTCTGCGGCAAAAAAGGATTTCAAAGGGATTCCCTGGTTTCAGAAACAATGTCCTTATGTCCTTTCTTACTCCTGCTAAGCAGACAACCACTGCTGGACCATCAGGAAACGCTGGCATGTGGTTTCTCTTGAAATAGGACATCTAGGGACGTGTCTTTGGTTGCAGGAAGGAACAGTAGCCTGTGGCCATGACAATGTCCTTCACTCAGACTCAGCTGACCCCACATGTCAATCACGTCTAGAGAACATTCTCTCAGCCATGCCTAAGTCAGCATTTGGTTAACTAACTAGGTGTGTGTGTGGCGTGTAGCTGCTCCCTCCAGATGGTAAGAGTCTCTCCTGGAGACCAAGGAAATTAGTGACGTGCACAAGCTTGAGGTTTTATACACGTAAGCAGGGAGAGGAGACTGTCGATGGAGATGCTTGGAGATGGTGCAGCGTTGCCATCACCCATGATGCAGCTGCCGGAGTCCCTAGACTCTGTCAGTGGCCTCCCACAACCCTCACAAGCTCACCAGTTCACGCACTTAGACTTGGACGGAATCGTTTGCTTGTTCTTTCATTGTGCCCTGTCTGGAGTGAACAGATGTTTGCTCACATCTCCTGAGAAGGAGCCGCAGAACAACCCACTAAGGCGGCAAAGCTGAACCATAAGCCTGGCCACACTGGAGAGGAAGCCAGGGCAGCCAGGCTGGCAAGATCAGCGGGCTGTGCGGGCAACTCTGGTGCCCAAACCCAGGTCTCTACAAGGCAGCAGTAGACGCTGGCCACCCCGGTGCCCAAACTCAGAGTCTCTAGAAGTCAGCGGTGATGCTGCCGCCCCGGTGCCTAAGGTCTCTAGGTAATCACAGCAACGGTGAGCGGAACACCCAGCTTTGCCTTTTCAAACAGTCCTTTTAAAATCTCTTAGCCCAAGGCCGCCTGCCCTTTTTGTCTCGACCCTTCAGTAATTTCCCAGGACAACAGAGAAATGAGCTCTGAGGTGGTCGTAGCGTGCCCTCGCCTAGCCATGTGCCTCCTGGTCATGTGCTGGGCTGGGAAGCTCTTCTTTTGAGCGCGTCTGTCTCTTAAAATGTCAGCACCAAACTCCGCAGGAGGTAGACAGAAACCTTTCACTGCCTTCTGAAAAGCCTTTGGCGAAGAGTATTTTGGGAATATCTAAAAGGCACGATGACATCAACAGGAGGGGCGTAGAGTCAATCTGCTACCAAAACACTAGCAGATGTGGGGGCCGAGAAACTGGCCTGCTCTGCAACATCTAGACGTCCCTCGAGGGTGACGCCATGCACGAAAACGCGAGGCTGACAGGAGAAGTCAGAGATGCTCAGAGGAGCTAAGCCCAACGCCAGCCTTAACCCTAGGAACCGAGGGCACGGCTACTCTCCTGTGGCAAAACTCCACGCTACAAGCCACTCGAGGGAAAAGCATTTATAATTCACGCTGTGGACCGTGGTGGTGGGGAAGTCAAGGCAGCAGGCTTCAAGCAGCTGGTCAATTCCATTCACAGGCAAGAAGCAGAGACGCAGAGAGAGACGATGCTTGTGTCAGCGCTCTCTCTCTCTCTCTCTCTCTCTCTCACACACACACACACACACATCTAGCTCAGGATCCTAACTCGGATTGGAATGGCACCACCACAGTGGGCGGGTCTCCCCACCTCAGTTAACCTATCAAGATTACCCTGCCTCTAGACATATCCAGAGGCCAATCTAACCTAGAGAATCCTTCACAGCTGCACACAAGGCCTGTCTTCTAGGTGATTCTATATCCTATCCAGTTGACAGTAACACTGGCTATCCTAAGAAGCGTTATAAAATGCAAAGTGTTTTCATTTCTGCTGCAAAATGTGGGATGCTAGGAAGAGTTTTGGGTTCGAGTCCAGCCTCTGCCGAGAGCCCTTGGTCATGTAAGACAATCTTTATTGAACACTGAGGGCCGTTCTGTCACTCAGAGAGGCAGGAAAAGAGACCCCTTTCCTGTTCTTACAGGACTTGGCGTCTGCCTGAAGCGATTCTACTCAGTATCAACACAGCTTTATGCATATTCAAATGGCTGCGTGTTAGATGCAGCGTTCTAGGAAAATGAGCCGAGAGCGCTGATTTGCACAGGGATGGGGAGTGGATTCTGCTAGTAAGAGAGAAGGCGAGGTAAGTGGTGGAGAAAACACAGATGTCTCAGGATGAGCAATCCCGGAGGCCGCAGCCCCCAGCTAGAGAGGGCTGCAGGCCTGCCTGGGCAGCCGGGGCTCAGAGAGGGGGCATGTGGGCAGGTGGGGGTGCACAGAGGCACTGGGCTGAGACTCTGGGGTTCTACCCCGAAAGCAACAGGAAGAAAGTCCCTGGAGGGCAGACCACGCACTGAGAACACGAGGCCTGTGTGTTTCATAAAGATCACGGCAGAGTCTGCGTGGATCCGGCCTCTTTGTGGAGGCCACAGGTGGAGGCTCGGATCTGGCCTCCGAAGATCCAGTCCCAGAGATCCCATGCCAGAGCCCACCCCCCTACTCCCTCCCATGAGGCTCCGCTCGGCCACCTTAAACTTCTATCCCAGTGGCCGCCAGTGAAGCCAGGGTAAGCAAACGGAACGAAGAGCATTTGGAGATGAAATCTGAGGCTCACGTGTTCTAGCCACAGACACAAGTCTAGCACCAGCTCAGCGCTAACTGGCTGAGTGGGATCTGCTGGTTAAAACACAGAAAACACACTGTCTTTGGAAGCCTTGGGGAGAGTAACTCACTACACAAACTCCGGCCTTTTTTTCTTTGTCTTCCTCTTTCTTTTTTTAAGAATGTTAAACTCAACAGTAAGTATGGTACTTTTTTTTTCGTTTTTTCTCACTTCATTGACCAGTTGCCATGGTAACTTGAGAAGAGGCCACTCTGCCTTCCACGAATTTCAGATGTGAATTTATCATCCCCTAGACGTCGCAGAGAGGTTTAAACAAGGTAATCCTGAGCCGAGGCTTCGTCCCTAGCCTGACGTCAGCGTTCTGTCCTGTGGGACTCAGAAGTGGCCGTCTTTCACTTTCGTGAGGGAGACACATCGAACCTCGGGGAGACGTGGTTTGGAAATGCCATGGGGATCCAGCTCTGCGGCCAGCCATGGGAGGCAGCTTGTCCTTCGGAGACAAGACACAGCCAAGATTTCCAGAAACCACATTCCAGGCTGAATCCTAGAGTTAGGGGGTCAAAGCCTTGCATTGCCCTTCTCTTCTGTCCTGAACTTTTCATTTCCCCTTCTCCTCCTGGCGCAACGCAGCATCTCTTCCTGCCCTGTTACTACTGTAATTGTATGTGGAGTTGTGCGTGTGTGCGTGTATGTGGTGTGTACGTGTAGGTGCATGCATGTTTGCATACGAGTGTGTGGTAGTACAGCTGAACCCGAGTGTGCAGAGGTGCAAAGCTGGCTTTGGGTGTTTTCTTGATAGCTCTGCATCTCATTCCTTGCGCTCACATCGCTCGTTGAACCCAGAGCTCACTGTCTACAGCTATTCTGGGCAGACAACTTGTTCCCCATGTTCTGAACGCTGAAGATGCGCGTGGGCTGCCGCATCCACCTGGCATTTGTGCCCTTTGGGATCTGAACACTGGGCCTCATCCTGGCGTCATAAGTGCTTTGCCTGCAGCTCCGTTTCTCCTGCCCGCACCTTGGTTTTACAGACAGGAGATCTCAGCAGGCTCAGCAGGCTGGGCTGGCTGGCCAGTGAGCCCAGAGCCCCTATGTCCACCTCCGCAGTGCTGGGATTACAGGCACAACACACACACACACACGCGCACACACACACACACACACACACATGCACAATTCTTGGGACCAAACTCAGGTTCTGGTCAGCCAGTCCAGGTGGCTAATAAATAAACTCTTTTCCCCAAAGTTTGGTTTGTGATTTGCAACCCAAAGAATTTTAGCTAAGAATCTTCCTTCGCAAAAATAATGCAAGAGATGAAGAGAAGCATGAAAACCATCGGAATGTCATTTTTAGAGATACAAGGAGATGCTGCATCCAGAAAGGAATGGTAGAGACAAGAGGAAAGAACCTGGACATTAAGAATAAGGCTAAATTCACAGGGAGCTGGAGGGGAAATTGAAGAATTCTTCATGAAGTGGAGCACCATAGGAAATTGAAGAGAACAATGGACAGAAAAGAATGAAAGTGTCGATTTGAGGAGCTTAACATCCACTCAGAAGAGCAAAGATGGAAATGGGAGAAAGCAGAAAAAAAAAGCAAACGAAAGCCAACCAATAAACTCCAAGATCCCAGGCGGGGGACCTCAGTCTCCACAGAGCAATGTCACTGCAAGGTTCATCCAGGGATCAGCTGGGGGGGGGAAGGGGCGGGGGAGGGGGTACTGCGGAAGGCCAGGGTAAGGAGGGGCCTTTAGGGCTCGGACGCGGTTAAAGCCTTTGCCTCCAAGCAAAAGAACCTGGCGTGTAAAAATGCCAGGGGATTTCTCTCTGGCTCTGGAACGTGGAGCCTGGGAAACCCCAGAGCAAAGCAGTAAGGAGACAGAGCAATCCAGAACATTCCCAGCGTCACCCTCAGGCCTCCACAGGCACACGCTGAAGTGCTCTCTCCTACACATGTCTGCACACAGCACACACACGTATGCACACCCCCATGAAACACACAAGGAAACGGTGTTTGGACTAATTCTTGCAGGGGGAGGCGGGATGTGCCCCACGATGAGGCCTGAGCACTGCACCAGCTCCAGCTCTCCACATGGGGGGAGACGATGACTGGCTCTTCTAACAACCTGAGGAAAAGTTACGGCTGCTCCAGGTTAGATCCAGGGGCTGCACCAAACCGGAGACATCAACTACCACAAGAAGAGACAACTGAGTTGCATTATAGACTCATGGTGACACTATAATGCACTGAGAGTGCATGAAGCAGAACTCCATCATCAACATAGTCCGAACAAAAGCATCTCATTATATGTCTTGGAAATGCAAAAAAAAAGGGGGAGGGCTGGAGAGACTGCTTCGCAAGCAGAAGGTCTTGAGCTCAGATCCCAGGTCCCACGTAAAAACAGCAGGTGGAAATGGCGGCGGCCTACACTTCTGGCCCTGGTGTGCAGAGCCTGGGAAATCCCAGAGCAAAACAAAAAAGAAAGTAGAAACAATCCAGGATGATTTCCAAAATTACCTTTGGTCCTCCACAGGGACACACAGTGTCCTCTCTCTCTCTCTTTCTCTCTCTCTCTCTCTCTCACACACACACACACACAAATGTGGGAAAAAAAACCATATGTTGCTTAGGGACACATTTATTTAATTGCCAGTAATAGTTTTTGAACATCTGCCTGCCATTTGCCAGCTGTTTACGGTGCTGGTGATTAAAAACCAAGCAAAGTACTTACTCTCCTGGCCACACACCCACACACGTGGTAGGAAAAGGAAGACAGATGGACTGGTGAACACTGAGAACAGAAAGCCTTTGGGGCAGAAGATGGATGCTCGGGGTTTTGGCTCTCCACAGAGATCATTTATTTTTTCTTAACTCGGTGTCATAGTTGGCACAGCTGTCAACTTGATGGCTGAGGGTTTGAGCTCTGGGCACATTGGTAGAGAGTTAATGGTTGAGTTAAGCCCAGAGCAAACCTGCAGCAGATTGTCTAGCTGATGGGGAAGGCCCAGTCCATGGTGGGTAGGACTAGGCCCTAGCAGGTGAATAAAATACGGAGAGCTGGTTGAGGGAGTTGGCATCTTTGTGTACATTTGGCCAGTCATACTGGTCTGGCAAGTAAGGATCGTCCCTCTCTCAGCTGTTACGTGGAGATGGCGCGGCCAGTTCCCTCGGCCCTTTGGTGATGGTGCGGCTCTCCTGCCAAGCTGGACGAAGAAATCTAACCAGACAATCATAACAGAACAAACCTCTGTTCCCTTAAGCCATCTGATGGCGATTTTATCAGCAACCATGCAGGCGAACTGCTGTACCCGGAAAGTGGTTAAATGTTTGCGATGCCATTTCCCACGGCTTTGAGTCTTATGAAATACCTTGTAGAAATGGATTTACCTTTATCTCCTAGCTTTGCTTCTACAAATTTCTTTTCTGTCTATAAAAGTAAGCTTTCCCTACTGAGAACAGTGAGTTCATGGGGGATGAATGGAGGTGCTTGGGGTGTGAGCAGAACGTAAGAAAGCTTGTGTGTCTGTGAACGACAGGGAGTCTGGAGGGGAGGGCGTGGTCACATCTGCAGGACTCTGATGAGGACAGGGTCACATCTGCAGGACTCTGATGAGGACAGCATGTGATTCTGGGTCCTGCCCAGGCTCTGCCGTTCCCCCTCCAGCACCGTGTCCCCTCGCCTGACCACCCCAGGGTGACCCTCAGTACTGTGTCCCCTCTCCTGACCACCCCAGAATGACCCTCAGTACTGTGTCCCCTCTCCTGACCACACCCGGGGTGGCCCTCCAGCACAGTGTCCCCTCACCTGACC
Source organism: Typhlomys cinereus (assembly GCA_023101885.1). NCBI lineage: Eukaryota > Metazoa > Chordata > Mammalia > Rodentia > Platacanthomyidae > Typhlomys > Typhlomys cinereus. The sequence goes on along the minus strand of JALPQD010000231.1, from coordinate 3,357,961 downwards.
ACGCCCAGGGTGTAATCAGTTTGTTAACTAGCCATAATTGGTGTGTGGAGGACAATGTCCCAGCCAGTTCTGGTGGTGACGGGTCTATTTCAATCGGTTTCAATGGTATCTTCCTTTTTAGAACCCCTGGCTCTATCAACAGTCCTCGCTTCATTACCGAAGCATTTCTGACTCGAAAGAAGTAGAAGTCCTGCGACACTTTCTGTTTCACCCTCAGGTAGCAGCAACGGGCAGGAAACGTTGCTGTGCAGAGACTTGCTGGGGCAGATTCAGTCAGCGATTCACCAAGGATTGTTTGAAACGGGGTCTCTGGCAGCCTCACACTGGCTCTGTGTCCTGGGGGCTGGAACGACAGACACCTGTAACCGTACCTGACCGTAGCATTATTTCAGTCGTGAGAAGACAAGTATCTCTCCCAGCCGAGAGGGAAAGATGAAAACACACTAATCCCGTGGGATTATATTTCACATAGCAATTAAGATGTGCTGTCCTATGAATTATTCCACGATAAGGGCAACAATCTTACTAAGTAAAACATCTGACCACCTTTAAAAAGTTTTTATTTTCAATTTATAAATCGTAATTGTGTGTATTTATGGGACCCAATGTGATGTCTCAATACATGTTTACAAATTGGGATGACTAAATGAAGCTAATTAACAAACTGATTACCTTACATACATGCCACTTATTTTTTAAAAATTTATTTGTGTGTATATGTTCATGTGTGTATATTCACGTATGTGTGTATGTGTTCGTGTGTGCATGTGTGCGTGCGTGCATACATGTATGTGTGTGTGTGTGTGTGTGTGTTCCAAAGGTACCTGTGTGTCCTTGTGGAAGCCCCAGGGTGACTTTGGGAATCATCCTGGACTATTCTACCTTCTTATTGCTTTACTCTGAGGGTTCCCCGGCTCTGCTCTCCAGGGCTGGAACGACAGACCGCCACCATTTCTACTGGTATTTTCACACAAGATCTGGGGCTCCTAACGCAGGCCTGTTTCTCCCAGCACACACTATTCTTTTGGTAAAGATACCACTTAAAGTCTACTGTAAGCAATTAAAAGACACAGGATACGCTCGCTCATGTGTGCCGCGGCTCACCGCCATTATTGTCTGACGAGAACTGTCCACTCTGGCGGACAATCTTCCTCTGACCATCTGACTATAACTTTACGGAACGTTCATCAGTCAGGTCAGTACTCCAAAATAGCAACGTTACTTTCTTCTTGATCCTGCTTACAAGTTTCCAAAGCATATGGTTTTGATTTCATAAGCAGTAAAAATTAGTAAATTTAAGAAATAGCAAACAGATCATTGCGTCGAAAGGTGGTTCCTCGCAGAACCGTTTCTCACAACCTCAGGCGTCTGTTTTCATGGCTAAAATTACTTTGTAAGCTTAGGAAGAGGTTGATTTCCAGGACTGCAGACAGGAGAATAAAACACCAACCTCAGAATTCATTTTCGGTAGGATGGTGATTGAAGTTTTGGCGGTAACCAGGTGGCTTATTGGAAAGAGATGAACCTGGAGTGAGCGCTGTATTGAATGAAGGCCTTACTGATCGAATGAAGGTGTCACTGATTGAATGAAGGCCTTACTGATCGAATGAAGGTGTCACTGATTGAATGAAGGCCTTACTGATCGAATGAAGGTGTCACTGATTGAATGAAGGCCTTACTGATCGAATGAAGGTGTTACTGATTGAATGAAGGCGTTACTCATCAAGTGAAGGTGTTGTGATCAAGTGAAGGCATTTTTGATTGACACTGAGGATAATGACAGTTTCATTTCACAGTTGTGAAGATTACGTGAGATCATGAGAGCTCTTGTCACAGGAACTTGATAAAAGCTTCTGACTTTGATTTTCCTCAAGGCCACGAACATTACACATTTTAGGGTGTATTCTCCGCTGCTCTCCCCCAGGCAGCATTAGTTAAAAGGCAAAGTGTTTGGAAAAGCAATGTGGCTGCACTTTGTATTTAGAATCCAGTGTGCCCCTCATGTGTCACTGGAGTTCTAGATCAAGGACAGGGATGCTACAAAAGGTCTAGCTCTCGCACGTGCTGGTGCGTCCCAAACCCACCTCTTACACGCCCCTCCAGGCCCGTCCCTGTGCGAAGCCCTGGCAACGCCACGGATGGGGGTAAATGGCTGATTCCCTTGTGCCTTGGAATGCGGGAGGGAAGTGTGAGGCTCTGCTTTTCAAAGGCCCTGGGGCAGTCCTGAAAAGCCAGGGTCTAGTGGATGGGGGTCGCACTGCCTCCTTTGGAATCTCTGATATGGTAAAGGACACATCTGAGACTCAGTTCTTGATCCATGAAATGGGAATAGCGACTCACTTGCAAGGTTGCGGTGTGGTTGGATCCTCACGAATGCTTGTGTGAAGCATAGAAGTCTAGGAATCACGCCAATGCCAATCTTGAGCTAAACATCTCTCACAAATGCAGGAAAGGAAAGTAGCTGTCTGTGTGAGAAAGTCAACTATTGTGAAGGCTGGAACACAGGTTTTGCCTGTGACGCAGCTGAGATGCACCACGCGCGTGTGCGCACACACACAGTATTGTTATTAGCAACATTCTAAGATGATATAAATTTTATCTAGCTGAAGCCACATTTGGCTAAATGGCATAGGTTAATGATGAAAAATTGAGGAGACTTCAGTGATAATATCCTTCCTGCCTTTTAAGACTCCGAGAGCATCGAATGACGGCTTCTGCGTGCCTTCCATTTCCTCCTTTTTACTAGGCAGAGACGTGTTCTATCAGCACACATATTTTCATTTGGCTTCACAATGGCATGTCACTCAAGGTTGTTCCAGTTAATAAGATGCGACAGGAGCCCATATTACATACATACACCCCGGCTCAAGACTAGCAGCCTCCGGGAAATTATGCCACTGATTAATATTTAACATCCACACTGATAACTTAGGAGTCCAGAATGTGAAAAATATATCCTTACTAATCTGTGAGTTTTAAAATGGGATTTTTTTTTCTTGCAGAATCAACAAATTCCACGGAAACCAAGGGAAGAGCTAGTGCTCCAATGCAGAGACGGCCTTGTCTTCAGACACGCGTCCTTCTGACCGCTGCTCTCCTGGTCCTTGTTCTAATCATTAAAACCAGCCACCTATAGCTTACGATGCTGAGAACAAAACAGGCCTGCACCTGCTGGACTCTAGGCCCTGAGAATGAGACAGGCCTGCACCCGGTAGACGCTAGGTCCTGAGAATGAGACAGGCCTGCACCTGCTAGATGCTAGGTCCTGAGAATGAGACAGGCCTGCACCTGCTAGACGCTAGGTCCTGAGAATGAGACAGGCCTGCACCTGCTAGACGCTAGGTCCTGAGAATGAGACAGGCCTGCACCTGCTAGACGCTAGGTCCTGAGAATGAGACAGGCCTGCACCTGCTGGACTCCAGGACTTGAGAATGAGACAGGCCTGCACCCGCTGGACTCCAGGACCTGAGAATGAGACAGGCCTGCACCCACTAGACGCTAGGTCCTGAGAATGAGACAGGCTACATATACACCAATATGTACACATACCACATATACATATGCACACCCACCACACACCACAGTGTACATATAAAGCACACATACATATACCAACATGTACATGCATTACACATACGTGTGCAATACCACACACACTACAGTGTACATATACTACACATAGATTTACGTGCTGACATGTATATGCACCATACACATATGTACACCTGACACGTATTCACACGTTCCCCCTTTAGCTCTAGCTGAGGAATGCGACCTTCCAGCGCTATCACAACATACACTCACCCCCACACCTTACTTCTTGGTGAGGGGCGTGGCCTCGCAGCTTCATTGCTACTGCCATTTTTGGGTAGGGTCTCTCGGAAGGAAGCAGCAGCAGCATTTACTGCACGGTCTGGAGTGAGAGAGGCTTCCACACAGGCATCACTTCCCAGCCACGGTCTAAACTGGGTCCCTTTAGCTATTAAGCAAGCCAGGCCGGGCAGCTCGAGTGCCTCGCATCCCTCAACTTGACCCTCGGCTCCTTGCAGCCTTTCCCGGATTAGACACGTGTCGGAGACTACAGGGAATAGGAGTTACTCATACATGCACGTTGACGGTAGCCAAGCCCCGAGGAAGCGTCTCAGCTGCTCGAGGCCAGAAATGACTGTTTGCCAGAATGATCAGAGGCGACCCCAAGGGAAAGGGGCAGGATGCAAATAACCCTGGCGAGATTGTCTTGCACAAACACTCTTTGAAATAAAGACGTCAGTGTTGGCACAGAGATTACAGAAGTCACGATGGCTTCTAGACCCTCCGCGTCTCTCTCTCCCTGTCCTGCTCACGATCCTCCTTCCGTGTCCACTCGCTCTCTCTACTGTGCACTGCGGCTGAACGCCATCACTGTGTGAGTGCCAGCTGGCCGGAATGCCATGCCATGCCCGTGTCCAGCTAGAAGCCTCACCAGTCTGCACCAAAGACTCTCAGCACCTCCGAGGCCTGCAACGGACGTGCTTAGTGGTGGGGAAAATGAACAGCATCGATTGGTCAAATTAATTTCCAGCTAGTTGACTTATTACATTTCTAGACATTCCCAACCGAGGCGCTTGGGCTTGGGGAGCGCTTGGCAGGCCGGCTGCTTCCAGCTGGGTCTGCTGGACTCCAGGGTCCAGCGGCCTCCTCAGCACACTTCGGGCTCTCCACGAGGCCTGCGCCTCCGAAGTCTCAGACTGGAACCTGTCAGCTTCCCACTGCGACTGGACATGGAGACCGCCTGCCCATGCTGTGTGCTCCGCTGTTGTCAGTCACCGTGACCTCTGCTGTCAGTCACCATGGCTCTGCTGTCAGTCACCGTGACCTCTGCTGTCAGTCACTGTGACCTCTGCTGTCAGTCACCGTGACCTCTGCTGTCAGTCACCATGGCTCTGCTGTCAGTCACCGTGACCTCTGCTGCCAGTCACCGTGACCTCTGCTGCCAGTCACCGTGACCTCTGCTGCCAGTCACCGTGACCTCTGCTGTCAGTCACCGTGACCTCTGCTGCCAGTCACCGTGACCTCTGCTGTCAGTCATCGAGGCCTCTGCTGTCAGTCACTGTGACCTCTGCTGTCAGTCACTGTGACCTCTGCTGTCAGTCACTGTGACCTCTGCTGTTAGTCACCGAGGCCTCTGCTGTCAGTCACCATGACCCTCCCAGCCCAGCCCATGCAGATGAAATTTCCTCTCTCTCTCTCTAGCCTGGGGACTCTTCCTATGGATTTTAAAATGTAGCCGAGTGTCTTTCTTTCCAGCAACATAACCAACCCCTTCAATAACTCTAAAAGAGACGTCCTCCAGGTTTCTACGCACAATGGCTACTTCCAGCATCTCTCCTCATCCCCAGAAACATGCCAAGAGCCTTTATTGCAATCTGCCTGCATGCTGTTGATAAGCTCGTGATCAAACAATTTAGGGGAACGAGGGTTTTTATCCTCATTTATGGTTCTCCCTTGCAATTCATGATCCAGCTTGGCAGGAGGGTTCATTCCAAATTAAGAACCAGGAGAACTGGCCACGCCATATCCACTGGGATTGCAGTGTCTGAATATGTCAGACCACGGAAGCAGCGCCCTCCACTGCCGAGCATTGGTCCTATCGCGTGAGCTGGGTCTTCTCAATCCATTAGAAGTTCCCTGCAGACTTGCTTGAGGCTTTATTGTCACTCATGATTCACAAATGTGCCCACAGCTCAGCCTCCGATTGTCAAGTGGACACTTATCCAAGCAGCCCGGGCTGCTTCCCGACGTGACGCCTATGGTTTGCCTCCTGTCTCCGACAGCCTCTTTGCATCTGTTTTGTGGCTATGGTCTTCTATCTAACTGGCCTTTACCTTCCCGAGTGTGTTGCCGCACAGCCTGTTCTCTCTCGCGCGTGTCCACACACAGCTTCGAGTTCTATCTGTACTTGAAACGCTCAGAATTTGCAGTTCCAGCCCGGACCTTTCCTCAGACCCTGGATCCTTGGCTTTAATTGCTCACTTGAGTTCTCTGCTTGGCTGGGTCGAGGCCCTATGAACTTAGCATGGCTCCTTCCTTCGAGAACGGGCATTTTCTCCGCGCTCATTCTCAGCGAGCATAAGTCCGCCCAGCGGGACGTGCTAAAGACCCCGGAGTCCTCGGCAGCTGGCTCCCCTAGCTTCTGTATCTGTCCCTGCGCTAGATGTCGGCATCAACCTGAGAACTGAAGGTTAGCCCTGAATGCCAATGTGAAATACTGATGGTTAGGGCAGGCCCTGAGCATGCCTGCAGGGATTGTCTGATGGATTTGGGGATCAGCGTGTGGTCAGGAGCATTTGGGCAAGTGGATAAGATGGAGAGAGTTGGCCCAGAGCGCTGGTATCGTCAGCAGGCTTTCGTCTGACAGCTGAGGTCTGCCCCTCTCGGCAATTCTGTGGACATGGTGTGGCCAATTCCCTTGGCCTCAGTGTTGGCATGAGCTCTCATGTCAAGGTGACTGCACCTGAGACTCATACGCAGGAATAAAACCCGTTGCTCCTAAGCTGCTTGGTTGTGGATTCATTGGCAATCTGCAGAGCAACTACAACAAGCCTCAAATCAAGATTCGCGGTAGCGCTCACCTCTGTAGTGGTCTTAAACACGCCTCTTTCTCTTCATCCCCTCCACCACTACAGTGCAACCTGCCGTCATCTCTTATCTAGGCTTCCAAGATCCATGTCGCCCCTCTGTTCTCCACACTGCAGCTGGAACAATCTTATTTTAATTAATTAGAGACAATGTTGTGCTATGTTGCTCGGGCTGGTCTCGAATTACTGCGACGGAGTCTGCAGCCTTCTAAAGCAGTTGTGACGGCTGCTCCACATCACAGAGCAATCGCTAAGTTAATTCGTCAGAGACCAAGAGCTCACACACACTCAGGTCATGGCATAGGCAGAGGCGAAGGACAGCTGTCAGGAGTCAGCTCTCTCCTTTCACCATATGGGTTTTAGGGATGGAGCTCTGGTCGCCATGTTTGTGACGAGGTGTCTCAGCCAATGAGCTATGGCTCCAGGGAGCAAAAGAGGATCCTATGCTTGAGGATTTGTTCTCTATAAGCTCTTCTGTACCCCCTACCATTCACAGCACGTGGTGTAGTTGCCTCCTTCAAACTGAACTGAAATGCTCCTTCCAGAGAGAGGAAGGAGTGTCGTAAGACCCAGGATGTAAATGAAGCTGGCAGGTCTCAGAAAGCAAAGGCAGCTACCAAGATTCCCAAGGCTCCTCCCGGAGTTGTCCAAGGAGCAACTGTTTCTGGGGAGAGAAGACTTAAACCTGCCAAGCTTCCTGCAAGCTGGGCAAGAAGTCCAGGCGTACGACGTCTGTGTGCCCACCAACGCCAGGCTGGCGTCCCGGTGCTGCAGGTGCCCGTGAGCCGCCCATGCTCTTACAGGCAACCCGACACCCTCCTCGATCACCAGACTCGGGAGGAATCGTCTCTTTGGTGTCCATCCCTCTCGAACAGACATTTGTTCATGTTTCTTCAGGTAGTCATGCAACGTGGCGGTTCTTCTGGGTGGAGTCACCAAACTTATTTTCTTTCGTGTTTCTCTTTCACGTGCGTGGTATATGCACAGGCGCACACAGCCAGAGGCCAGAGGGGATGCTGGGTGTCCTGCTCTGTTGTTCTCTGCCTTGTTCTCGAGACCGTCTCCGTCTCTCTCTCTCTCTCTCTCTCTCTCTCTCTCTCTCTCTCTCTCTCTCTGTCATTGAACCTGGTGCTAGTTTGGTGGCCAGTGAGCCCCAGCAAACCCCAGGACCCCTTCCCCCCACTCCAACTCTGTGGTTACAGGTGCATGAAACCATGCCTGTTTTTTCTTTTAGCCTGAGTTCTGGAGATGTGAACTCAGGCCCTCACGATTGCTCAGCAATAATTCTTTTCCACCGAGCCATCTCCCCAGCCTTTTTTTTTTTTTTTTAAGATTTTTAAATTTTTTTATTTTTTATTATTTATTCAATTGTGCATGTATGTGTGTGTGCGCGTGTGTGTATGTGTTGCATGTGTGTGTGTGTAGAACCACAGACGTACTCGGGAACCACCATGGACCGTCTCCACCTCCTCCTTGTTTACTCTGCCCCGGGATTCACAGGCTCCGCCCTACCAGGACCAGAAACGCAGGCCGCCCCCGCTTCTGCCTGGGCGCCTATACGTGGGGTCTAGGATCTGAACTCAGAACCTTCCACCTGCAAGGCAAAGGCTTAACCCCTGAGCCACCTCTGCAGCCTCCTCCCCAAGCTTTTATCATGTGCTCCAAGAGGAAACTGAGGCTCATGAGATGCTCAGCGAGCTACTGCGATGCTCAACAGGCTATCTCCCTACAAATCATGTAGTAAGTGAAGGGCCCAGAACTAATTTCCTTGCTCTGGAAAAGTCATTCGCTGCCCACAGACCATATGCCAGCCCTCTGGCCGGAAGTGGAGCCACACAGAACATCACACGTGCCAGGACAAACAAGCGACCTGTGTCTAGGGTGTCACAGGCACCAAGAGAGAGGTGCGAACACGAGAAGGTTTCCTGAGGAAGCTTGGGTCTGACACGCAGTTAGGGACCCCCGGGATGGAGGGGAGGGCTGGGGAAGGCACTGTAGAGCACAGACCCCTTGAAGAGCTGTGTGTGGTGTGGCTGGAACAGACAGGTTGTTGGCAAGGGGTGAGTTTGGGGAGCCACACGCGGGTCAGATTCTGATTCTTAATGTTCCATATACGGTGCTAAGAGATTCCCATCCAATTGTGCAATCAACCAAGAGCCAAGATGGGTTTAATGGCTGTGGTCAAGCTGGTCAAGATGGGTTTAATGGCTGTGGTCAAGCTTCCTTCCTAGTCACATAACAGAATGCAGAGATGGGGGTGGGCAGGGTTGAGGGCCCCTGCTATCCCCCGGCCGCAGGCAGGGCATGACCAAGGCCGGGGCAGTGAAGGGAGGCGCCATTTCTACGCGGGGGGCTGGTCGGCCTCCCGATCAAAATGCTGCGGGGTGGGAGAGAAGGGAAGGAGGCTGAGAAGGCTGGTTCTGGCTTGCGCAGCTGGGGATGGCAGTACCGTTCACAGAAATAGAGGAAGGACAGAAGGAAGAACAGATTTTGTGGGGGAAGCTGGCTTCAGATGTGCCGAGTTTGAGAAGCGCGTGGAGAATCCAGCCGGGCTGCTCAGCAGGTAGACGTGTGCCGTGGGGCTCAGCACAGGGTGGCACGCAGCGACGGGCGACACTCACCCGGGAGCAGTAAAGCCAGAAGCATGGCTGTGACTGAGCGTCTCAAAGGAGACACCGTGCAGCAAGGTGGGAAGGCACCGTGGGCAGGATTTGGGGCAGAACCTGCCTTTGAGTATCGACCAATGGAGAGAGTTCATCGAAGAAACAACGAATGGGCAGTGGCCTGCAGCCGGAGGCGAAGGACAGGAGCTCGCAAGGAGGCAGGTCGGGCCTCACAGCCGCCCCATGTTCCAAGGTTGTTGTGGGGTACAGTCATCCACAGGTTTCCACCGAACATGAGATGGCATCAGTCACATTCGACTTTGAGCAAGTGCGTCCTGGGATTACGAAGACGTTCAGTGGGCAAAGCACATGCTGCCCAAGTGTGAGGAGCTGGGTGTGAAGCCCCAGAACTCACACCGAGCGGGCACAGGAGCGCGTGTCTGCGATCCGAGTCTATAATTGTGGCACTATCGATTCAGGAGGCCCTAGCCCGGGATCCCCAATCCAGGAGGTCTGGCTACAGATAAGCCTGAAAAGGAACCATTCAGGCAGTGGGATGGACAACCAATGGGCGAGGGATGAACAACCAATGGGAAGGAGGGATGGACAACCAATGGGAAGTGGCCATCTAACCTGGACACCCAGTAAACAGCTAAATGATTGGTGGCTGCTCCCCCCTCCCCTGAGTAGAGGAGCGACCACACCTGATTGGACCCCGACCCTATGTGACCCAAACACTTCCTGAGTGGAGTCTGCGGCCAACTCCTCCTCTGCGTGCTGCTTCTCGCCTGACTCCCGTGGTCTGGATGGTGACCCCGTCACCGGTTCGCCTATTTGCCTCGTGCCCACGAGACCCCGCCTATTCGCCTACGTGCCCACGAGGCCCCGCCGTTTCCCCTCTTCCCCCTGGCTGGCCCGGCGGGTATTCGGCAACATAAACTGTCCATGCTTCCCAGAGAGATGGGAGATGGAGCCTGAAGAATCTCTGGGAGCTCATGGACCAGGTGGCCTGTGCGCACAGCACTGCGCAAACACGACCCCTGCCTCAGACAAGGAAGAGGGTGAGGACCAAGGTTGACCTCTGACCTGCACATGTGCATCACGATGCAGGAAGAGTGCCTGTCCATACATGTATATGCATGTGCATCATGCACACGTAATACACATCATGCACGCACAATGCGCACACACATCATGTACGCACAATGCACACACATGCGCGCACAATGCACACAGCAGTGAACACACATCACATACACATCATGCACATAACAATGAACATGCACATAATACAAATACACTCACACATACACGTATAATGCACACATAATACACACTACATATACATCATGAATGCACAATGTACACATCACACATACATCTCACACATAAATGCACATCGTGTGTACAATGCACATACATAATACAAAGTACACACATGCATGCACAATGAACACACATATCACACATGCACAATGCACACTACACACACATGCACAATACACACTACACACACATATACAAGTACACACTATGCACAATAAACACATTACATACACATCATGCATGTACAATGCACACACATAATACAAAGTACACACACTTCGTACACAATAAACACACATTACATACACATCATGCACATACAATGCACACACATGCACGCACAATGTTCACACACAATACACATCATGCACATACAGTGCATGCACAATAAACACATATCACACATGCATGCACAATGCTCACACAATACACACTACACACATATCATGCACATACAATGCACACAAATGTGATATACACAAACATACAGGAAATAAAGAGCAGGGGCAGCCTTCAAGCTCTCCTCCCCTCTATCCATGGTTGGGGGAGGGGAGAGAGAGAGAGAGGATGACACAAGGATGGAAGTCAAAAGACAACTTTCAGAAGTTGGTTCTCTCTACCAGATGGGCCTCCAGAGATCAAGCTCAGGTTTCCACATCTGTGAGCCGGCACCTTGCCCACTGAGCTAGCACACTGCCCCCCCCACTGCTATTCTTGCTATAGATAACACACTGAACATTTCATAATCTATATTCTGAGATTTCTCATGGGAAGTCTTTTTCACTCTAGTCTCGCCTCTTTAATGAACTCATCCTTTAATATTGTCCGTTCTGGTTCACTCTGTGCTGACCTCCCTCCCAGCATCCCTAACTGCCCCTTTCCCTGTTCAGACCTTCTTCCCAGCATCCCTAACTGCCCTGTCCCTGTTCAGACCTTCTTCCCAGCATCCCTAACTGCCCCTTTCCCTGTTCAGACCTTCTTCCCAGCATCCCTAACTGCCCCTTTCCCTGTTCAGACCTTCTTCCCAGCATCCCTAACTGCCCCTTTCCCTGTGCTGACCTCCCTCCCAGCACCCCTAACTGTCCTGTACCTGCCTTTCTCTCCTTTGATCACTGTGCTCTCTCTGACAATCTAGAGAACTTATTAACTCATTCTCTTATTATTTACTATTTTTCTCTCCCGTGGGATGTAAGCTTCAGGCAGGAGTTCTTTCCTGCTTAATGTAATTCTATATGACAGGTGCCCATGAGGCACACAGAGCATGCCCAGTTCATATCTGTTGACTAACTCATGGAAACAAGACAAGGTAGAGATCGGGGTCATCTTTAAACACTTTCATGGACTGCGTGTGCTTCAACCTGGAGGGAGACCTGTCTCTTTTCACGTCATATAACTTTCATGTATCTGCTAAAATCCTCTGGTCCATCCCCTGTATTCCTTCCTGCTGACCTTTCAACGTGTATGTGCGCACGCGTGTGTGTGTGTGTGTGTGTGTGTGTGTGTGTGTGTGCGTAATTTCCCACTTGTTTCTGGTTTTCTTGCTGGGGACCATTTATTTATACAGCCTACAATTTTAGGAGCCAGTTGTGAGTGGGAGCACTGGCCTTGACTGGCCTAAGTATCAACAACGATAGTTCCAGCGTTGTGCCCTGGCTGACCTGTCCTTGTGTCCTTGGAGGCTGGATGGGAGGCAGTCTGACGCTCTTAATTCATGTCTACACTAACTATCTGTAACGTTGAGCAAATTGTTCTGTCTTAATTTTTCTATGAAGTAGAAATGATGGTTCCTACTTGTGGAGATATTTTGAAGTGCTCATGGGATGATCAATATAAGAAACTTTGTTTTTCTTGTAACAAATGCTTAATAATTATTAAAATTACTGTCAACATATGACATAACTACATGCCTAGCCATAGGACCATGTTTTGTGATAGAAGGGGTAAGTGCAATCTTCATGGAAACAGTTTACGCTGCACAGTGCACACGCACGAGGTCTACAGGCAGTAGTCATCATGTGTGGACGCGGGGCAGCTCCCGGCATCTCTGGCGATCAAATTAGTTGAAAGTTGAAACCCTCAACTAACGGTCCGCTTTTTCTGAGGAGCACTGATTAAAGGAGACCTGTGGTAGCAAGGTGGGAAGTTTCAGGACACTACTTTTTTGTAAAACAAAAACAAAACAAACAAAAAACAAGCCTAATTGGAGAGCGGAATCCTTTACCGACCATTTTGGATCATTCAGATAGAACGGTGGGAGGTTTTCTGCTGGGAGGAAAATGACCCAGATAAATTCCTTCAGTTTGATTTAAAGAAAGCATTCATCCAGCCTCAGCTCGCTGCTTCCCTGGGGCCGTGTTCCCTGCCTGGGTTTGAGGCAGCACAGCGGGACCCTGAACACTGGCCAACGCTCAGCACGGAGCCGGGTTTCCTGGCGGGAAGGTGGACGGTGGCAAAATACCCAATGGGGGCAATGTAAGGGAAGAGAAGGTTATTTTTGGCTCTCCGATGAGAGGGTGCGGTCTGTGCTGGCGGGGAGGCCGGGGTGGGTAGGAATTTGGGGTGCCTGCTCACTGCTTGACAAACCAGGAGAGCGGAGAGAGATGGGAGGCTGGTGCTCAGCTCCCCCGCCCCCCACCTGGCCCCCTGGCCCACGGACGGTGTCCATCCTCTCTGGAAACCCACGCGCGTCCCAAAGCGTGACCATGAATGCCCTAGGTGTTCTCAACCCGATCAAGTTGACAATCAAAATTAACCATTACAGGCAGACACTGGCGAATTCTTGGACTAAGAAACTCATTTTCATCTCAAGTAATTTCGCTCTGTAGACAAGGGAAGGCGGAAGAGCCAGGACTTGCTGCCCCAAAGCTCGGGGTTACCGTGACTTATCATGAAATGGTATCAGTTACCTGTCAAGAGCTCACAAAGTACAAATGTGCAGTTCTAATGTTCAACATTTACAAGGCTAAAATGAAAACCATTTGAGTAGAAAGGTATTTTTAGGCTTTACTTACCTGGTCTTCACAATCCGACTCTGGATCAAGGATCTCGCCGGCCTCGAACATCATGGAAGGGTCCAGGTCCGTGGAATCTAAGTTCAGAGACACAGGGTTAGCTGCGTGTGCAACTTCCAAGCAGGCGGTCCCCCGCTGGGCTTCCACAGGCCCTGCTCTCACGAGCCCCACGCGCATTTCTGGATTCGTCAGTCTCTGTCTGGGCTGGTGGTCGCTGTGGACACACCACACTAACTCTCCCCTAGAACACGAAGGTGCTCTGGAGGGGGATAAATGTATCAACAGTGTGAATCAAAAGCTAGAAAGACCAAGGTTCCAGTCGTCACCAGTGGCAAAGGTGACAGGTGGACTAAGATTTTTCACAAGCAATGAATCCATGAATTTGACTTTTGAATGTGGATTGTCCAGTGGGTGGAGAGAGCAGCATTGGGAAGTGTGAGGGCAACAGAGAGGAGGAGCGCCGTGAGCAGAGGGGAGCACTGTGAGCAGACCCTTCAGAAGGTCTAGAAGTTTCCAGAAACCAGCAGGGCCGAGTCTGCTCACTCAAGGCATGAGCCTTCCCCGAAGCCTCTGGTCACCTTGGCCTCCGAAGGGGAAGAGCTGGTCAGCCGACTGCATCACAGAGTCTCCCTCATTGTGGGCTACATTAATCTCCAAGTCTCAGGCCTAAAGAGGTGATTTCCATGACAGGCCCTGGAAGTGTGGCTGGTTCTTGCTCTCATTTAGACCTTTGCCCCGGGGAACATGCATCCCACCCGAAGAACACGCGGCCTCCCATCCAGGAAGACAGAGCTCAGGGGTGTCCGCAGTACGTGCGATAACAAGCTGCCTCGTATTTCACTGTAAATTGGGCCTTGCCAAACCACTGTTGGTCATTACGAGGTGGAGCAGTGTCAGGTCTGCAAAAATCACCAAGTGCTTCACACACTTCTCGGACTTAGACCAGCCCCAGAAATTCTGCCTCAGCCTCCCCTCCCCTCCCCTCCCCTCCCCTCCCCTCCCCTCCCCTCCCCTCCCCTCCCCTCCCCTCCCCTCCCTTTCCCTCTCCTTTCCTGCCTCCAACCCTCCCCTTTCTCTCTTCCTCTCCCCTCCTTTCCCCTCTTCCCTTCCCTCCCCATCTCTTCTCCCCTTTCTCCCCTTCCTCTCTTCTCTTATCCCTCCCTTTTTCCTCTTGTGGGACAGGTCTCTTTGTTCAGCCAGGGCTGGTCTTGAATGTGTGACTGTCCAGCCTCAGCTCTGCTGGGAGGACAGCTGTGTGCCGCCCTGCCTGCTTCTCTCCCCTTTACCACTGCCAGCTCTGCTGGGCTGCTGGCTGCCAGGCCGACCAAGCACCCCCACTACCAAATTGGCTAACTGCTAGGCAGTCACACCACTCCACGGTGCCTGTGCTTTTGATTTTATTTTCTATTTTCTTTGTAGACAAAGTCTTGCTGTGTAGCCTGGGATAGAGTGGACTCACACACAACCTAGGCTGGCCTCAGACTTGAGTTAGTATTGTGTGTGGTCAATGACAGAGCCAAAGTACCCAGACCCTCCTCCTCTTCTTCCTTTCTGCTTCTTCCTCTTCTCCTCTTCCTCCTCCTCTTTCTCTTCTTCCTCCTCTTTCTCTTCTTCCTCCTCCTCTTCCTCTCCTCCTCTTCCTCCTCCTCTCCCTCTTCCTTCTCTCTTCCTCCTCTCTTCCTCTTTCTTCTCCTCCTCTCCTCCTCTTTCTCCTCCTCTTTCTTCTCCTCTTCCTCCTCTTCCTCTCTTCCTCTTCCTCTTCCTCCTCTTTCTCCTCCTCTTCCTCCCCCACCCTGCTGATGACAGATTCCAGGCAGCCGCAGACCAGGCGGCTTCTGAACACTGCCTTCACAGCAGCAGGCAATATGGGCAAAGACAGACGCGAGACCACCTACTCTACATTCGGAGAAGGCAAGGAATAATGAATCTTGACGAAGAGATGAAGAGGTACAGAAAGGAAAATACTCCAGGTGGATGAAAGGAAGTTGGTTCCAGCCAGGCCAATCCAGTTCCTTCAAGGCGCTGCTATTGGGGGCGGCAAAAAGGCCACATGGACTCGATTTAACTCCTGTTGCTCTCTGGTGCAGACACTGTCCTTCCGACTCGTGTGTGTGAGTGCGAGTGACACCTTCGTCTTGCTCTCGCCAGACTCGGGGCTGGGCATGATTTGAACATAAAATCCTACTGGGCACACAGCCGCCAGGGCCTCCCTGTCCTACTTACTGTATTTATTGGAAACTGCTCTTGCAACTGTTTTCAAAGAGTCGGGCCTGAAGGGCCTTGCACAATGCCATGAACGGACATCCATGTGCACATTTGATGTGCAAGCCAAGCGATGTATCAGAAAACCATTCTCGGCAATGGGAGGATGAAGAGACTTGTGATCAACACAAACCTCCGGCTTCTGAGGAAGAGGCAGGAGAGCGCTTTCCTAATGAAGTGCTTTTAGCAAAAATTTTATTGTTATCATTAGGGGATCGGATTTCTTGATACGCGGTTGCTCCTGGAAACAGTACAGAATACACTGGGGGATGGCAGACAAAGGCTTACATTATCAGCTCAGATAACGATTGAATAGCTTTGGTTTTCTTTTAACACTGGTTGCTGGGTTTGCTGAAAATTGGACTTTTAATAACAGTCTAAGGTTGGACCAGTGAATAGGAGGCAAAAAGACGTCTGTGCACACTGCCCTTCTTTCTGGGGATGAATGGCCATTAAGCAGCAGTGATGATCTTGTTGCCAAACACAAGATAGCAGAATCTACATCTTTGGGAGAGTCATGGGCTTTGGTTTCTCCCAACTTTGGATTTCTCGTTTCTCTCCAGATTTAAAAACATCCTTTCTGTAGATAATGAAGGAAGGTGCGAGTGAAATGAAGCGTCCCGCTGGGACAGACTCGGTGCGGCTCACTGTGGATGGTGTGTGGGTTTAGAGGGGGCTGGATGGCGAGAGAGAAGGGGAGCTTGCTGTCTAGAACGAGAGGAACCCCGTCGAGCGAGGGGGTGAGCAACGTAACCTTCCACTGTGGGACAAAGTGTGGATTAGGTTAGGTTTTCCCCATATGACGGCGACGCGGAAGTCGTGTTATCTTCTATGACATGCGCGCAGCGACAGTCAGAACAGCGTTGGTGGGCGAGAAGGGATGGGCCTGATCCCCAACTCTTCTATTTGTGCCTTTATGTTTGAGCCGGAAGGACCGAGGCTTGAAGACAGGCCCATCCTGTCTTCACTGTGAACTGTCAGCCAACCTTGAAAAGCCTGGGACACGGGGGTCCCCATGGTGTTCCCAAGGGGACACGGCTGCTTACCTGCTGCGGCCTCTTTGTTTGGAAACAGCTTGCTGTCGACCACTGCGCAGATGTCAGAGAACACGGCGTCCTCATCGCGGTCGGCATCGAGCTGCGGAGAATCAGGAGAGAGAGGTCAGCCACACGTCACTTAGTAGGCCCACAGCGCTACACACACGCAGCCTGTGCAGTATCTGCCACGAAGCCTAGCATCGGGGTCTTCAGCCAAACCTCCACTCAGATCTCTGGCAGGCCCGGCAGGGCATGAGGAAGCAAATGTCCAGTCGCCCGTGGCTAAGGAACATGGGCAGCACTTCCTCAACGCCGACTAGAAAGCAAGTTCTGCGAAGATGACTGAAATTCACCCCTGACTTTCCCATTCAGTCTTTCTAATAAAAAAAAAAACAAACCTGAAAATACAGTAGGGGGAAAGATTTTCTGATTTATCTTTTAAGGAGAGAAAAAAACAGAAGAACCTCCAAACCATATTTCAGATATCACACTGGATACATCACATAAGATTAAGGGACACTACAGATTTAGATGCAAGAAAATTTAGGTCTATTTGCGATTTTTACCATCTTAAAACATTTATGAAATCGCAAATATTTAAAATAAGATAGTTATACAAATGAATCCTGTATTTCCCAGTTGGTATACTGATAAAACATACTTTGGTCTCTGTAGGGTACCCCCCCTCATTTTCACGTGTAGATGCTGGGGGGGATGTATGTATGTACATGGGTGTTTGCATGCGAGTGGATAAACGTGTGTGTGTGTGTGTGTGTGTGTGTGTGTGTGTGTGTGTGTCTGTGCATGTGGAGGGCCAAGAGTGTATCAGCAATCTTCGTCTAACTAAAGCCTGTGCTTATCTGCAGGGCTAACCTTGCCAGCCAGCTTGCTCTAGAGATTCTTTCCCAGGCAGAGTCTGAGGCTGGGACTACAGGCAGCCACCATTTTACCACCTTCACCAATGGGGATTCGAACTCTGGTCCTTTAACTTGTCTGGCAAGTGCTCTGACTACTTATCTCCCCAGTCTGGTTCCTTTAGTCTTTAAAAAATGTTTGTGGAATCATAATTGAACAAGAAAATATTATATACACATAAACCATACGAATTAAAAGTATTTGCATGCTGGGCTAGAGAGATAGCTCAGGGATTAAAGCTTTTGCCTCAAAAGCAAAAGGACCTGAGTTTATATCCCCAGATCCCACATAAAAATGCTAGGTTGATAGGAAGTGCTAGGTTGATAGGAAGTGCTAGGTTGATAGGAAGTGCTAGGTTGATAGGAAGTGCTAGGTTGATAGGAAGTGCTAGGTTGATAGGAAGTGCTAGGTTGATAGGAAGTGCTAGGTTGATAGGAAGTGCTAGGTTGATAGGAAGTGCTAGGTTGATAGGAAGTGCTAGGTTGATAGGAAGTGCTAGGTTGATAGGGTGGCTTTCAATTCAGCCTTGGAAGATGGAGCCTGGGAAACCCCAGAGCAAAGCAATAAGGAGAAACAACAATCCAGGATGAATTCCGTGGTCATCCTTGGGATTCTACAGGCACACACACTTGAGTGCTCTCTTGTACACACATCTGCAAGTATATGTACACACATACATAATAAAAATTTTTGTATGTGCGGCTGGAGAGGTGGCTCACGGGTTAAGCCTCTGCTTTGCAGGCGGAAGGTCCTGAGTTCGGATCCTAGACCCCACGTATAGACGCCGGGCGGAAGCGGGGGCAGCCTGCGTTTCCGGTCCTGGTAGGGCGGAGCCTGTGAATCCCTGGGCAGAGTAAACGAGGAGGAGGTGGAGGCGTCCATGGTGGTTCCCGAATTCGCCCGTGGTTCTACACACACACACACATATACATACACACACGCGCACACATGCATACGCGCACAATTTAATAAATAAAAAAAATTTTTGTATGCACCTAGCTAAGGTTTTGAATGTCTAAAATATAATCAGAGTAGCTGTTTTCATGTGTTTCCTGGTTAAGGGAGCTTATCTCCATTGATCTCCCTTTCTTTTTTTTTTATTTATTCAATTGTACGTGTGTGTGTGTGTGTGTGTGTGTGTGTGTGTAGAACCACAACCAGGACCAGAAACGCAGGCCGCCCCCGCTTCCTCCTGGCGTCTATATGTGGGGTCTAGGATCCGAACTCAGGACCTTCCGCCTGCAAGGCAGAGGCTTAACCCCTGAGCTACCTCTCTAGCCCCTGATCTCCCTTTCTAATGAAAGGTGTTTTCCCATTTCTTTACATGCCTAGAGTTTTTAAATTGTATGTCAAGCCTTAATTAACCTTGTTTGTTGTGCGTGTTGTTTTCCTATTCTCTTCAGCTTTGTTCTGGAATAGAACTCAGTTCCTTAGAAACAGTTCAATCTTTTGGTCTTCCCTCCTTCCTTCCTTCCTTCCTTTCCTTCCTTCCCTCCCTCCCTCCCTTCCCTCCCTTCTTCCTTCTTCCTTCCCTCCCTCTCTCCCTCCTTCCCTTACTTTCCCTCCTTCCCTCCCTTTCCTTCCCTCCTTCCTCTCCTTCTTTTCCTCCTTCCCTCCCTCCCTCCCTCTCTTATTCCGTATGGGTCAGGAATGGAAGTCTTAACAGTTTAGCTTTTGATCTTGATTCTTATGATCTTGTAGATTTCATCCGAAACATCTGTAATCAGAAGGTCTGAGTGAGTCATTTTTCTTTTTCCTCCTGAAAAGCTTCGTTGTTTCCAGTGAGAGAAGTTTGGGAGCCATGCACTAAGCTCCTCTCGCCTTGCACAGTTCCGCCACATCCACTCAAGACTGCAGGAGCCTTCGCCACATTGGACAGGTCTCAGGAAACATGGCGGATGAAGCAGTATCTACCCAGAAGTCACAGCTCTCTTCAGTCACAGCTCATGAGCAGAGATGCTGGGACTTGAACTTGGGGCGACTATTAGGTGAACTGTTCACTGCCCACCCAAGCTTGTGGCCAGGTGGGCCTGGACAATGTGACGCCCTTCACAGCCAGCTCGGCTCTGGGCTTCTGCAGATGTTGTCAGAGCCATCAACTCCCGCATCAGGACCACGGCCTTCAGACGGGTCTTTTCACTCACTCCTCTCATTTCCAGAGCCCCAGACTGGCATGGGACTCCTGTGTCTACCCTCGTAGGGCGTATTCTAATGTAATATTATGGTATCATGACTGGCAAAGATTTTCTTTACGAAGCCACGGCATCCAGTGTTGGAGATGAAAGGAGACTTGACTTGTAAGTCATCGAGTGTTGCATTTATTATTTTTTATGTACAAACCGTGTACATTAGCAGTTCTTGACCAGGAATGGGGCAAAACCCAGTAAGAAAATGGCAACATTGTGTTGATGATGAGGTCAGGCACCTGTAGGGGTGCCTCATTAGCATATGACATCACTGAAAATGGTAATCAGCTGGACTTTGTTAATTATGTAGATCTCAGTATTGCTTGATGCTTATGGTGGAGTGTGCTTGAATAAATGCGTGGCATGCAAAGGCCTCCAGTCTCTGTGAGTCTCCTTATGTCAGCGCATCAAGCACTCGCCGGAAGTGTTCAAGGCACACGCTGCTGGGCTGTCACCCTTGCAGAGGTGCCTGCATTGCCCAAGGTGCCCTCGCCACGAAGCTGCGCCTGTGCGGAGCACAGCACTAAGCAGCACGCAGCAGCGTGAGTACTGAGTAGGTCTCACAAACGCCAGCACACTCACAGCTCTAGTGTTCTGAGCAGCATTTTGCAATGTATTCTTTGGAAAAAGTTGAGCTACAAGAATGTGGATTGGCACCTTTAAGATACACAGAGGAAGGTGAGGTAGCACATGACTGTGTTTCTGGGGTTCAGAGAAGCAGGGGCAGGAGAATGGAAAGTTTGAAACCAGCCCAGGTGACAGAGCGAGACTCTAAATTAAAGCAAACTACATACAAACAGATGCCTGCACCCCAGAACTAACTAGCGGCGAGTGCCTATACCCCAGAACTAACAGTGGCAGATGCCTGGATTCCACCACTAGCTAAGTGCAGGTATCTGTGCCCCACTACTTGGGAGGCTGAAGCAGGAAGGTCTTGAATTGAAGGGAAGATCTTGTTTTGGAAAAAGAAAGAGGAATACAAAAACCAAAGAAAGACCTGCAGAAGTCCTACTTCTGCAAGGTAGTCTAGGTGAAGAGCGTGGACCACTTCTAGGGATGAACTTTATACTCATGGGTCAGAAAACCCTCTGCAGGGTTCCTTGGGAGACAACCCAAGGAACATGCGCCTGCTCTGATGCTCTGGGAAGAGACAGGAACTTCAGGAACCTTCTCTCACATGACACCGCTTAACGCCTAGTCTTAGCAATGCCATGTTTCTTTTCCTTCTTTTTTTAATCGTGTGTGTGTGTGTGTTCATGTGTGTGTGTTCATGTGTGTGTGTCTTCATGTGTGTGCATGCAGGCGTGCACATGCTGTGATGTGCATGTGGTGGTTACGGGACGCCCTTGGCTGTTGGTCTCCGCCTCCGGTTCCTCTGGAGGAGCTCAGGGATCACAGATCTGTGCTGTTGTATCTGGCTGTGCACGTTGGGTTGGTTTCATCTCCCTGTTGCTGAATAAACACAGGATCCCAACAGCTTAGGGGAACAAAAAGCTTGGCAGTTCGTAAGCATGGCAGGAGAGTTCATGCCAACAGGAGGAGTGTAAGTATCAGAGAGAGAGAGAGTCATGTCTTCCGACGTGTTAATCTACCAGCCAATACCGAATGACCCTCTCTGTCTTATCCATCTGCACAGACCGTGGCCCCGCCCACTCAGGCCGGGTCTTCTCCATCAATCAGACGATCAGGCGTCGTCTTAGGCATTGCTCAGGCGTTGTCTTAACCACAGAATTCTTCGGAGGGGGCCTATGTTCTCCTCAGGTGACCCTGTATCTGACTGGCACACACGGGTTCTGAGGACCCAAACTCAGCTCCTCACACTCGTGTGACAAGTGCCTTACCCTGGAGCAGAACCTTCGATCCAGGAAAACCCAGTTCTTCTTCTGAGGCTCAGAACTCATGGGGACATAGGATGATGACCTCGTGGATGCCACCGGCTGCAGAGAGCTGGAGCGGTGGTTGTGGTTTGAATGTCCCCACAGCCCACATGCTTGAAGGCTTGGCTGGTGTTAATGTTGGGGAGACTGTGGCACCTTTGATGGGGGGAGGACTGTCACAGGGTCGCTCTAGAGGTTGCTCAGCCCCGTCCTGCTTCCGCTAGTCGTGGGCTCCCGCGGTCTGCAACTCGCTCTCTCGGCCTCCATCATGAGGTCGGGTGACCTGAGCCACCTTCAGCTCTTGTCATCTTACACACCTTTCCCGCCACAACGGCCTGTCTCCTCTGGAGTCAGAAGCCATGTAAGTCTCCTTTGCTCCCCTCAGGCTGGGTGAGTGTTGTCTCACAGCGACAGAACGAGAAACTGCCACAGAGGTCGATGGAAATTTCAAAATGAAATGCTTGGCAATTCCCTGGCTCACTCGCAACACACCTTTTAATTTGAATAACAAACACCTTTGAAAGGCAAATAAAATACAGCTAGATTAGGAAAGGAAACTACTGATGAGGGGGAACTTCTGCAGCATGTAGGGGGAAGAAAAGGGTAATTTGTGTTTTCTGCACAGAGAAGAGTTTTTGTTTTTATTTTCCTTTGTGATCTCAGGCTGAACAGCCTACTGAACCTTCTCCCTGGAAACAGGGCCCTGGGCGTCCTTCCTGTTAGCCATGCAGGGCCCTGTGAGTCCTTCCTGTTAGCCATGCAGGGCCCTGGGCATCCGTCCTGTTAGCCACGCAGGGCTGTGAGCGTCTTTCCTGTTAGCCACGCAGGGCCTGCGCATCCTTCCTGTTAGCTACGCAGGGCCTGAGCATCCTTCCTGTTAGCCATGCAAGGCCCTGAGCGTCCTTCCTGTTAGCTACACAGGGCCTGAGCGTCCTTCCTGTGAGCTACACAGGGCCTGAGCGTCCTTCCTGTTAGCCACGCAGGCCCTGAGCGTCCTTCCTGTTAGCCACGCAGGCCCTGAGCGTCCTTCCTGTTAGCCACGCAGGGCCTGAGCGTCCTTCCTGTTAGCCACGCAGGGCCTGAGCGTCCTTCCTGTTAGCCACGCAGGGCTTGAGCATCCTTCCTATTAGCCACGCAGGGCCTGAGCGTCCCTCCTGTTAGCCACGCAGGGCCCTGCACGTCCTTCCTGTTAGCCACGCAGGCCCTGCGCGTCCCTCCTGTTAGCCACGCAGGCCCTGAGCGTCCCTCCTGTTAGCCACGCAGGGCCGTGAGCGTCCTTCCTGTTAGCCACGCAGGGCCCTGCACGTCCTTCCTGTTAGCCACGCAGGGCCCTGCACGTCCTTCCTGTTAGCCACGCAGGGCCTGAGCGTCCTTCCTGTTAGCCACGCAGGGCCCTGCATGTCCTTCCTGTTAGCCACGCAGGGCCCTGAGCGTCCTTCCTGTTAGCTACACAGGCCCTGAGCGTCCTTCCTGTTAGCTACACAGGCCCTGAGCGCCCTCCTGTTAGCCTCGCAGGGCCTGAGCGCCCTCCTGTTAGCCTCGCAGGGCCTGAGCGTCCTTCCTGTTAGCCACGCAGGGCCCTGAGCGTCCTTCCTGTTAGCCACGCAGGGCCCTGCACGTCCTTCCTGTTAGCCACGCAGGCCCTGAGCGTCCTTCCTGTTAGCCACGCAGGCCCTGAGCGTCCTTCCTGTTAGCCACGCAGGGCCCTGCACGTCCTTCCTGTTAGCCACACAGGCCCTGAGCGTCCTTCCTGTTAGCCACGCAGGCCCTGAGCGTCCTTCCTGTCAGCTACACAGGCCCTGAGCGTCCTTCCTGTTAGCCACGCAGGCCCTGAGCGTCCTTCCTGTCAGCTACACAGGGCCTGAGCGTCCTTCCTGTTAGCTACACAGGCCCTGAGCGTCCTTCCTGTTAGCCACACAGGGCCTGAGCGTCCTTCCTGTTAGCCATGCAAGGCCCTGCACGTCCTTCCTGTTAGCTATACAGGCCCTGAGCGTCCTTCCTGTTAGCCATGCAAGGCCCTGCACGTCCTTCCTGTTAGCCACACAGGCCCTGAGCGTCCTTCCTGTTAGCCATGCAGGGCCCTGAGCGTCCTTCCTGTTAGCTACACAGGCCCTGAGCGTCCTTCCTGTTAGCCACACAGGCCCTGAGCGTCCTTCCTGTTAGCCACACAGGCCCTGAGCGTCCTTCCTGTTAGCCACACAGGGCCTGAGCGTCCTTCCTGTTAGCCATGCAGGGCCCTGAGCATCCTTCCTGTTAGCTACACAGGCCCTGAGCGTCCTTCCTGTTAGCTACACAGGCCCTGAGCATCCTTCCTGTTAGCCATGCAAGGCCCTGAGCGTCCTTCCTGTTAGCCACGCAGGCCCTGAGCGTCCCTCCTGTTATCCCACCATGCTGGGCCCTGAAATATCTGACTAACTGCACACAGTGGGATGGCACAACACTTCTTCAGAATCCCTCCCCTGGTTAAACTTAGCGCTGCTCAATCTTTCTCTCTCCTTCACAGGGGAGGGGGATGTGTGGGCTGTTATTGGCAATGTTTTAGCTTTGTATTTCCCACACGTGTCGTTCAGGAAGCACTGAATGGGCTTCTTGAAGTGGTCTCTCCCCCCCCCCCAGCCTGGGCAGGGGTTCCCACTAAGTACACTCTGCGGGTGACTCTCCTCCTTTGTCACCAGAGGCTCCTTGGTCATTAACCCAAGGTTAGTGACCCCCCAGATCTCTGGGAAAGGCAGGCCTGGTAGGATGCACCTGTGCGTGTAACCTGCTGGTGAGGTCCCTACAGCTCGCTGGCCAGCGTCTCTGGCCTAATCTGAGAGCCCAGGTCCTGGCGAAAGACCTTGTCTCAAAAAACAAGGTGGTTTACTTCTGAGGGACGACACTGAGGTTGACCTTTGGCCTCCATATGCAACACACACGTGTACATGCAGCACACACACACACACACACAAGTGCGTCACCCACACATGTGCACCACATACATACACACGGATGCTCTCTAAAAGACAGGTGCTGAGCATTCCTTTTGCACTTTGTACTTCTCTACCCCAAATTAAAGATTATTCTAAACTCACACTACTTTAAAGACTCAAAGCACCTGAGGTAAAACGTGGTAGACAAATGGCTGTAGGCACGGCTGTGCAGAGTCACATTTCTGAAGCATCATAATTAATCACAACTGGAAAGAGTCGCATGTCGGTGAAGTGGCGGCTGTGTGTCAGTGAGAATCCCCTGGTGCAGCCCTGTAGACTCCAGATCTGTGGATTGTTATTTCCTAACCGGAGGAACTGGGCAAGGCACGGAGAAGACATCTCTAGGTTCAGACATGAGCGCACACAGAGCAGTGAGCTCAGGACATGGATACTGTGGATGGCAGAGAGCAAGGCTTCCTTTCTTGCCTCTTTTCATGTGATATTCACACGACAGACAAGGTCCAGTCAATTGTGTTGGGAAAAGTCAACACAATCGAGACAAGACTGCAAGTGTGTTGAGAAACGCTATCTCCCCACACTCAAAGCCTTAGCAATGGAATCACGACGTTGATTGATCCTGCAATAAGACCTTGAAAAGACTAACTCAAGATAATTTTGGTTCTTTTTATAGCAGGAGCCCAGAGAGCATTTCCCAGCGTCTTTGTCGGCACTCCGTCCCAGCAGGCCTCTAGCCGAAGCTTCAGGCCCCACTGCTAACTACTAAACGAGAGAGAGTCTGCTTTGGAAGTGTGAGACTTTCAGTCTCCGCGATAACAATGTAAGAAGCACATGCACACGCACACACCCGCACACGCAGGCCTGCACTTGGAACACGTGCAAAATGGCCTCTGGGCAGGGAGGGATGTAGCTCGCGGCGGAGTGCTTGCCTGACGGCTCTGAGACTCTGGCTCATCCCCAATACCACAAGTATAACAACAGTAACAGTAACGGAGCCTCAGATAACTTTTCTGAGGTCATTAAGCAGCAGACCGGGGTCTGAAGCCACAGGTCTTCCTCCGTGTGTGAATTCTTTGCTGTGGGCAGCATGGCTTCTCCCCTTGCGCTGGCCGGTCTGTGGGCATGCACTCTCAGCTCTGGCACGGTGGCCCCGTGCCTTACCTGGGCACTGCAGGATGAAGCAGGGATTTGAGAAGGGCTATCAGAGAAGGCAATTCAAGGCCAGCCGCATATCCTCAGGTGTTCTCTATCTCACTCTCTGTTTGGGGGCCAAAATGGGAGACGTTATTTCTCTGCGTGGCCCACGTGCCCTGCTTTGTGACTGAGGCTGACAACAGAAGTCTGCAGACTGACCAGGAGCGAACGTGGCTACACTGACCCTGAGAGGCAAGTGATTCTCAGCCCCTAACTGACCTCTTTGTGCTTCTTAAACCTACAGCTTTCTATCCCCAGGGAGCTGGAGGCTGCCCAGTCCTTGTTTGTGTACTGGTAACCATGGCACCCCTTTCAACATCTGTCTGCACCATCTTGGGGTGAACAGTCTTGTCTTCTAGTTTGTGGTATGGATGGAGACCCTGTAGCATGGATTCTGCTCTTCTTGTTTGTTGAACTTTCTCTGCATGTTCCTGATAAATTCAGGACCACATGGCTTATAGGAAACGAGGGGTTTTATCCTCGGCTTGTTTTCCAGTTACAGTTCTTAGTCCAGCTTGACCAGGAGAGTCCACACCAATGCCGAGGGCTGAGGGAGCTGCCCATACTGCGTCACAGGACTGCTGAGAGAGAGGGACATACTTTGCTCGCCAGACAGCAAGACGGTTCAAGTGTGCTGAAGAAGCTGACTTCCTTAACCGCTCCCTCCATTTTATCCACCTGCCCGGGGGGCTCAGTCCCACTTTCCCTGGGCCGGGTCTTCCCCACCAATCAGACGTTCCCCTGCAGGCTCGCTCGGGGTCTAACTCAACTACTAATTCTTTACACACGTGCCCATAGCACCAGCTTTCAATTGTCAGGCTTACACCAGTGCTACGTACCATGTCATTCATCACATTTAGCCCCAATCAGAGCAGAGTATGCACACGCCCTTCAAAGAGTCTCTCTGGATCCACGGTGGGTGAGTAGATTTCCAGTACCAGGGACACAGGCTCGCCTTAGCCGCCTCTCCCCACAGCCCAGGGCCACCACCTTCCACGCTGCATGGGACTGAGTGGAAGCCTGCAGACCCCTTTCCCAGAGCTCCTTGTTCTGCGTGTCTACTTAGGGGGCGGTGGGCTCAAGCCAGGCTACCCACAAGAAGGAGAAGCTTGATCTCCAGAATGTGGGAGGGAGCTCGAGAGAGAGAAGGTCAGGATGCCAGGATCCCAGTCAGCGCTGGGCAGCAGGGTCTAGAGCAGCCGGTGAGCTGAAGGGCTGAGGCGTTGTGAGCCGTCCTTGTCCTTGGGATTTCAGTAATTTTCCATCGCAACTTAGCTTAGCAGGAACTTAGCAGTCTACCTTTTTCTACCTCATTGGCTGCAGTGGCTGCTTAAGTTTTTCAGACCAGTGAGCAGACTCAGCAGACACCACAAATCTGACTCACCTTCATGTTCATGAGTGGGTAGCAAGTGTCTAGACTCCACTCACTGGCCTGTGTGCTCTAAGGCAAGCGCCTTTTTGCGTGTGTGCATGCATGTGTGTGTGTATGTGTGTATGCATGTTCATATGTTTGTGCATGTGTGTATACTCATGTGTGTATGTATGTATGTGCACATTTGTGTGTATATGCACAGTATAGTTATGTGAGGGTGTGCATATGTGTGTATGCTTGTGTGTGTGTGCGCATGCCCAGTTGTACTGGTTACTCCTTATGTTGCTGTGAGAGACATGCAAACACAAGCAGTTTAATGGAAGAAAGGGAGATTTATTCAGCCTAAGGTTTCAGAGGGGAGAAACAGTTCTTCGTGGCGGGAAACGGCACGACTGGCGGCAGAGGCCGGGGCAGCCTGAGTCACTGCAGACATCATGGAAGCTATGAGCTGCTGCAGAAGCTCAAGAGCAGACTCGCTCACTCAAGCAGGGTGGAGCTAACCCACTCAAGGCCCGCCCCGCAAGGCGCCAGCTCCTAAATACTGGCACAAGTAAGGATTCGAACACTATGGGGGGCAACTCACGTTTCAAACCATGACAGTCTGATTCTCTGGGTGTGTGTGCATGCATGTGTATGTGTGTGCACAGTCATGTGTGTATGTACATATGTGGAGGCCAGAGGAAAAACTCAAAGTTGTTCCTTATCCCCTGTCTACCATTTATTTAAGAGACAGGTCTGTCACGGGCCTGGAAACCACCAGGTGGTCTAAGCTGGCTGGCCAGCGATCCCCAGGGATCCATCTGCCTCTGCCTTCCCTGTACTGAGATTATAAGCTTCACCATGCACAGGTCTGTGCGCTTGCTTTACTAACTGAGCCATCTGGGGAGATGCCTGAGAGGACCCTTCTCAATGAAGTCACTGCAGCAAGCACTTAATACAATAGAGACTCTAAAGGAGGAACTGAAATAAAGCCTTATTTGGCAAATTGCAGGAGGACATTAGATCTTAACACAATGATTCTATAATCAGAATCGTCACTCAAAAGCTAATCTGGTGCCCAGAAAACAGCTTGTTTTAATAGACTTTTTTTTGAGTAAATAAACTTGAAGCATATGTGTGGTCAACTCAAATTTATCCCTATTTCTTGTACCATTTACACCATACAATTCAGCCCAAAAGAAATTTGGAGAAGGCGATGTAGCGGCTCGCAGCTAATCCCACAGGAGGCGGGGCAAGAGGAGGACATGCTCAGGGCTACGTGCAAGAACCTGTCTTTAAACACAAAACCATCTCTCTACATGATCTTTATTGAGTGCACACTTTAAGCTGAATACTGCACCAAGCTGTACAGCTCTGCGGAAGGGAGATTAATCCACTCTAGTTTTTTGCACTTGTCGAAGCAGAACATCAGAACTGAATTAGTTGGAAAAGGCTTGGTGAGCAGCAGTCAAAAGAGAAAATGCGGAAGGGAAGGCTCACTCGCCGTGGTGTCGAGAATAACATCATCTTCTCACTTCCCTCTGCTGTGTCCAGCAGCATCTGCCCTTAGCAATTAGACATAAGTGTCACCAACCGAATTAACCAGAAAATTAAATTAATCAAGACGGCTTTTTCTTCCTATGCTTGCTTCTTTCCTCCAGCTTCCCTGGAGTTCAAAGCTTTCAACAACAACAAAATTGTGGGATAAAGATTTAAACCTTTGCCAAGAAAGTAAAACCATAAAAGCTCAGCTGAACTTCTTGTGACATTTGTACCTTTCTTAATAATGGGCTCTGCTCTCTCCTGCCAAGTACTGAAAACCTGAAAGCATCTCACACACAAACACACACACACACACATACAAACACACACACACACACAAACACACACACGAACACACACACAAACACACACACATACAAACACACACACAAACACACACACGAACACACACACAAACACACACACATACAAACACACACACACAAACACACACACATACAAACACACACACACACACACAAACACACACACACACAAACACACACACAAACACACACATACACACACAAACACACAAACACAAACACACACACATACAAACACACATACACATACAAACACACACACATACAAACACACACACACATACAAACACACACACATACACACACACATACACACATACAAACACACACACACATACAAACACACACAAACACACACAAACACATACAAACACACACATACACACACACAAACACACAAACACACATAAACACACACATACAAACACACACAAGCATGCACACACCACATGTTTACACATGAGCATTCATACACATGCATCACACACCCACACAAGCACATACACACACATACTACGCATATGCACCACAAACACAAGCATGTACACACATACCACACACCACACGCACACACACCATCCATGAACATGCATCCACACATGAGCATGTGCAACCCGCACACATTGGCTCATGCACACACACACACATACACACATACATTGACGTCACCACCTATGACAAGGCCCAATTCCAGCCCCACAAGATCAGACTCTGTTTTTTGTTCTTCTCTTTCATTATTACTTTTTCCTTAGTTGTTGAGTTTCCTTCTCCTCTGCTCCTCTTCTTCATTCTCCCTTTCTTCCTCCTCCTCCTTTTCCTGTTTCTCCTCCTACATGCTAGGCCACTGAGCGATCCCACCGAGTCGTACCCCACTCAGTCCCTTCCTGGTGTGCTCCAGACTGTGGGTTCAATTGTAAACACAAGTGAATGTTTCCCCATGTTGGCTACATGTGACCGGTTCATGGCCGTGCGCAGGATTCAGTGATACGCAAATGCAATCTAAGAGACCAGCTTGAAACAGAGAATTCAGGCCAATGGGAAGGTCTTGCTCACAAAGAAAAGGGCTCAGATTTTTAAATTAGGACTCGGTTCTATCTAATATGCAAATAATGCTGCTTCTGATGAGAGACTGTCCTTCAACGCGAATCTTTAGGGCAGCGCTTAATACTTCTGGAAACTCTTTACTGGAATGACAACAGCAGTCGGAACAGCAAGACTGTGGAGGGACTGAGCTGATGGTTGTCTCAGCAGGACCATGGAGGACTGAGCTCACGTTGGTCTCTGCTAGCCGAGTCTGCAGGAGGCAAGCGGCCCTGGGACACGGTTTAACTGACTTCTGTCAAATGACCAAGGCCTTTGCTCTAGCAGATGAGATCATTAAGTAAAGTCAGTGTGGGAAGGGCTGAGAAGGGGGTGTGCCTCAAGACCCCCGGGGCTGGGGAGGGCAGGTGGGTTGGGGTGGGAGAGTCAGAGGCTTTCCAGGCACCTGCATGCAGGGAGCAGGGCTGCACACGGGCCAGACGGAAGGGAGGGTGGAAAGGGAAATTGCCTTTCAGGAAAACGAGGGAGCCTTTGGCTTAAAATGTTGGTGTCCTGAAGACTGGCAGCCCGGCTTTCTTGCTTCCTGGGGGTATTTCAAAACCCTCTTTGCATTTGGTAGCTACCTGCTCCCTGAACCCCTAGGAATGTATTTGGGGTGAGAATGCCAAACTATGACCTGGCAGTGGAGCAGCTGAGCACATGGGTGGAATTAATCCATTAATTAGACTCCACTGGAGCCAGGTAATGGGCCAATCATCTCAGGAGAAATCCAGGATGATCTGAGGTACTGCCTACTGTGGGAGATAGCTGGGTTGGGACGGTAAGGAGTTGCCAAGGCTGCCCTTCCAGCGGAGAAAGTGATGCAGTTAGGAACTCGGATCTGTCTTGCTACAGGGAGTGAGCTCTTAAGAGCTAAGCTATTTTAGCTCCAGGAAAACTGAATTCTGTGCTCTAATTATCCTGTTTCTCTGTCCCCCCTATTTTTAGCTTGATGGTGGTTGTTAGATCCAGAGCCATTCCAGTGCCCGGCCTCACGTCTTCTTTGATGCCCCAGCTCTAAGTGCTAATAGAATCACGCCAGGACTGTGCCCTCCCGCCGAGTCAGCCTTGATTTTAGACAACAGACTTGTCAACAGGACGGAAACAGAAGGGGAGGGGGAGGGTGGCTTAAAACATTTGCTCACTGACTCTTTGGCTAACTGATCAATTTTGTCCCAGGCAAAAGGTAAATGTGCAGGAGGCAAAAAGATATTTATGGGATTATAAATCAGATTTGTAATAATGGGGTTTACATTTTGATCCATGAGCAAAGAGATGGACTTCAAAATCCCTATACGTGCCTAAGACTGATGCTAAGACTTCGTTTGAATGTAACCGACTCAACTACCGGGAGAAGTAAGTGCACTTATCCATCCGCTGACAGTTGAGTCCAGTGTGGGCCCGGGGGCCCAGGACAGCTGTGCATGCGGCCGGCACAGTGTCTCACAGCACTGTCAAAAGCCTGGACAACCCTAGTTGAGTCTTTGACCAGCACAGCATGTACAGAGATGACGTGGGATCCACAGGTAACACTCACGTTTCTCGTATTGAACTGAACTCAAGTGGAGTATAAGAAAAATACGTTTACTGACTGTTTATGACTTAACCAGCTACACTCTCAGTTTTGTGTGCCAGGACTGAATGTGCTTAGTGTGTGTGTGTGTGTGTGGTGTGTGTGTGTGTCGGGGGGCAGCTGATTTAGGCTACGGAAGAGGAGTGGGTCTGAGTGCCCAGAGAAAGCATTTCTCTCCGTCATGTCGCAGGGAGGCATCCGCATGTCCTACATTGAGATCAGGATGCAAGCGCGTCCGTATTACATAACAAAGTATTTTTTTCAGTCTATGTCTGGGCACAAGCAGCACCTAGATCCATTGTCAAGTGCAGAGGCCGGGGGACTCTTCACCTTGCTGGGCAGCTGGACGCCACCACTGGGCACCACCCACGAGGCACAGTCCCATGAAGAACGTAGTTCTAAGAGTCAGAGGGTGCTGACCTCTGCAGCTGGGATGGCCGAGCAAAGAGGCCCTTAACGTCACAGTGGGAAAACCAGACTTGAGACCTGACAGGACCAAGGAAGGATACGGCTTCCCTGGGGCTGCATCAAGAGGACACAGCCACTAAAATGCTGGTGCCTCTAGCTGTCGTCTGAGCACACCGGGGACTGGCAGACTAGGACCTCCTGACCGTCCCAGGTGTCTGCTGGTCTGGATCCTGCTGTCGGTACCACCCGTTCATCCTCCACTCCTGGCTTTGCCCCTCACTGCTCCGTGATCCTGCATCTCACCTTGATTCGACGCTGAGGTTCAGTTCAGAACTTTGACCCGCGGCTTGGCTCTGGGTCTAGCGGCAGCTCTCCAGCGGGGTTTGCTGTCTAATCTGCTCTACCCCAAGGCTGCATCTCTGTCAGGCTTCCGCCGCTGCCTCTAGTAACATCCCCTTAGCTGCCTTGAGCTCTGCCGAGACCTCTTGATGCTGTTGTCATTCTGCGACCTACACAGACACACAGCTATTACTATGTGATGTACGCATGTGATCTGAGATTAATATCAGCGGTTATAACAAGACGGCAGTAAGGGCTGGAGAGAGGCGCAGTTGGTAAAGTGCTTGCTGTGCAGCACGAAGACCTGAGTTCAATCCCCAGAACACGTGTGAACAAACCAGGCATGGCAAATCTCTGTGACCCCGGTGCCGGGGGCAGAGACAGTAGATTCCTAGGATGGCGGGGCAGTCAGTCTAACTGAATCTATTTCGGAAATAAGGTGAATGGCTCCTGGATCTACTTGAGGTTGACTGCTATACATATATGCACGTGTATCTGCGCACATACATGTACATGTCCCCTCCTTCCACTTTAAAAAGCACCCTCACAAAACATAGGAATAGAAGAATCTGTGTTTGCCAATGACAGGTTATCAAAGGAAACTGGGACTACCAATTTCCAACAAACCAACATAACTTGTATATTTATTGTTAATAAATTATAGCACTGTGAATTCTGGCAAACGTGTGCCTATCCTTCTGATGTAGCACGTTTGGGATATCTTGTCTCTGCTTTCTTTGTTCATTTTATTTGGCTATTTGAGGGCACGTCTCAGTTGATCAGGTCTGCGTTCTTTTGGGTTTGCAGATCTGCCTGTGCTCTGGAAGGAAATCTACCTCCCTGAAGACATCAGCGACGAGAGATTCTGTTCTGGAAACGACGTCGCTGACAAAGTGACCCCAGTATCTGAGGGGTCTTGAGGTTCAGGGCTCAGGACGAAGCTGCTCCCCTTCACAGCTTCACGGCTGCGACTGCACATGGTCAGTCTCTTCCTACAGAGGCTGGGGCTGGCCAGCTACCCTAAGAATAAAGGGGTCGTGGCTGGCCAGCTACCCTAAGAATAAAGGGGTCGTGGCTGGCCAGCTACCCTGAGAATAAAGGGGTCATGGCTGGCCAGCTACCCTGAGAATAAAGGGTGCATTATCATATGCACAGCAATGGCTTCTTCAGAGGGTTACACATTCTCTTGGAGACGGACTCTCACTAGATGCTCTTAGAAAACCCGAGAAAAACAAAATGTTGTAGGAAGCAGTTCTGATCCCAAACCAAACCAAACCAAACCAAACCAAACCACATCAACAAAAACCCAAGGGACATCCGGCATTTACGACACAAACGAGTTTGCAGGGCACCTGGAAAGTTAATCTCTTTTGCAGGAAGTCCTCTCTTTCTTATAGAGTTCCACTCTTATTCTAAAAGCGAATCTACCCTATCCCAGGTGGGCAGCGTAGATAATTGGTCCCCTGCCCGGATCCTTCCTTTCTCTTCCTTCAACTTCAAACCTTCATTACATAAATCTTAGGAAACTCCTGTGGTCTTCTTTTTAACTGTTTTCCCTCCTCCAACAGTGGTTGAAAAGGAGTTTTATTGAGGAACAGATAGCGAAGTTTCTTGCCCTGATATTCTTAGGTCTGTGTTTCTTAACAGCTGGGTGAGTCACGATCCCTTCTCAACAAATTTCCCAGGAAGCTCTTGAAGTTTCAGTCTCCCTGGAAGTTTCCTAGAGCAGAATGTGACTCAGTGAGCATTTATGGTAGGTGGCGTGCAAAGACATTCTCCCCGACACCACGATACAGGAGACAGTATTCTTTTCAGCCTTTCGCGAAGCATCCTCTTCCTGTGTAGAGAAGTCCATAAGTGGCATCGCAGAGTGTGCAGAAACATCTAGTATTTCCTTCATGGACCAAGGACATACTATGTGCTCAGTTAAGATTCTTGCCCTTATCAAAGTCATAGTCTAGTTAAAAGGATCCAGTAAGATCCTTGTCTGGCCGTGGGGCTTGAAGCTCTCTTTATCTGATAGCATGGATGAATCACAAGCGCTGTGCCGGAGTGACACCATTTTTATAATCAAATCCAGCTGGAGAGGGGAGTTTCTTAATGATGTCAACAGTAGCCTGGCTGACCACAGGTAGCACTGGGGAGATGGTGAGAAGACAGGAAAGACCCCCGAGGCAGCCCCCCTGGATTTGAATCCTAGTCCTGTTTAGTTCATGGCTGTAGTATGTGTGCTGCAGGAGCGAATGATTCTGGAAGCTTCTTTCCTCAACTAGGAAAAGGTGTTGATGGCCGTAGTACCTCGGCCCTGTGCCTGCAGGTCACTTCAAGCATCAGATGGAGGAGGCCATTCTTGGCAACCAGCCGGCTCGAGCGCATCTCAGGAAGTGTGGGCTCTTACCGCGCCAGGGTGGGGAAAAGCTTCCCTGTGTGGAATCGCACATTCTACAGAGTAGGTATTTTAGCTTCTCAGCAACACCCCACTTCTCTGCTTTTAGATCTGACTGAGTCCTTGGAAGAAATCCCTTGACTGAAGACATCAGCAACAAGAGGTTCTGTTCTGGAAATGACGTCGCTCACAGACAAAATGACCACAGCATCTGAGGAGCTGCTGTGGCTCAGGACTGTCTTTAAGGTCACACTGCTGCAACTGGACACAGCCAGCCTTTCTCTAACGGGGCTGACATTGCCAGCTACCTACGAATAAGGGGCACACAGTATTTGGATGACCCCACCTCTGTTTCAGTTTCATATTTCATCACTCTAATAAACAACTGGCCCAAGCACCTTAGAAGAACCAGGGGCTTTCATTGTAGCTGACAATTCCAGGTGACAGCCAATCATGCTTAGCACCAGCTACGTCTTACCAGCGCTGAGGCTCAAGGGAACTGGTCACATCACGTCACAGGGTGCGTGGAGGGCAAGCGTGGAGGGCAGCACCAAGGCTGCACACTTGCGTCGAGCTCACTGCTGTCTAAAGGCTGATCGCTCTCTCCATCTCACCCATCTACCCAGCGAATGGTGCCACCCATGATGTGGGGTTTCCCACTTACATTAAAGTGCTTGAGATGGTCTCCCGCAGGCTTGCCCAGAGGTCATCTTAACTAAATAACTCCTCCTTGAGGCACCCAGAGGCACAGGTGCCACGCTGTAGGCTGAGCTTGGTCCAAAGATACATCCGGGTAAGCTCCAAATGATTCACATGTCCTTCTGACATCTTCTGTGGTCATCACGTGTCCCCCACCCCCCAGCGTTCAGCTGTGGGGAGACATCACGACAGCAAGGACAGAAATGAAAACCTCGGCAGTGGCAGTCACCACCGGCCGTGCCGACCCCCTCACTGCAATCTGCGGACACACACTGCACTGGTTACTGTTCTCTGTTGCTGCGAGAGAGCACCCAAAGTCAAGTAACTTAAGGGAGAGGGAGATTTATTCAGCTTAGGGTTCCTGAGGGGAGATACAGTCTTTCAAGGCAGAGGCAGCATGGCTGGTGGCTGAAGCTGGAGGAGGCCACATCACACCCATCCAAGAGGCTGAGAGCTGCAAGACTCCTTGCTGCAAAGCAGACCTCTCCAGCAGGCAGGCTGGGAGTCATTCACCTCAAGGCCCACCCCCTGTGACCGCCTTCCTCCAGCAAAGCTCCACCTCTTAAAAGGTGCCATGACCTTCCCAAACACACCAGACTGTGGGGGACACGTTTCAAACCATGACACTCACTGATAGCAATGTGCTCCGCAAGGGGATATAGAACCACCTGCCAAGCCCCAGGGAGCACTGTCAAAGAGGGAGCAGGGAGGCTGCAAGCTTCTTGATGCCTTTGTTCCAGAAAGAACTAGGCCAGCTGTCTGGGTTTACGCTAGGAGGTGGGAGCAGCGAGAGTATTGTAAATGTTCTCTCAAACCTTCAAGCATGCAGAGGAAATCTTGTCACTATTTCCTGGTCGGAAGGGCAAAATGAAGATAAAGACAAAGAGATGAATGTGATGTGAGAAACAACATTGAGATGCTAACACCAGGCCATCAGGGCAGGTTTCTATGAAGTATGAAATGCATGTGTACACATAGACATGCACACATGCAGACACACACAGACATGCATACAGGCGGACACACGCAGACATGCACACATGCAGACACACGCAGACATGTACATGTATGGATACAGACATGTACACGTGTGGACACACGCAGACACGCACACGTGCGGACACACACAGACATGTTCGACACACACCAACATGCACACATGTGGACACACACCGACATGCACACATGTGGACACTCGCAGACATACACACATGTGGACACACGCAGACATGCGGACACACACAGACATGCACACAATGCGGACACACACAGACATGCACACACATCTGGACACACGCAGACATGTACACATGCGGACACACGCACAGACATGCACACATGCGGACACACACAGACATGCACACACATCTGGACACACGCAGACATTCACACATGCGGACACACACAGACATGCACACACATGCGACACACGCAGACATTCACACACATCTGGACACACACAGACATGCACACTTGTGGACACATGCACATGTGTGGACACATGCAGACAGGCACACGTGTGGACACACGCAGACAGGCACACATACAGACATGCACACATGCAGACATGCACACATGTGGACACAGACATGCACACGTGTAGACACACACAGACATGCACACGTGTAGACACACACAGACATGCATACATGTAGACACACACAGACATGCACACATGTGGACACATGCAGACACGCACACGTGTGGACACAGACATGTACACATGTGGACACACACAGACATGCATACATGTAGACACACGCAGACATGCACACGCATAGACACACACAGACATGCATACACATGTGGACACACACAGACATGCACACACATGTAGACACACACATGTGCGCATGTGTAGACACACACATGCACACACTTGTAGACAGAGACATGCACACACACATACACACTGACATGTGCACACATGAAGATATACATAGACATGCACAAACTTGTAGACACACAGACATGCACACATACACACATACAGACACCTGCCACACATAGATACACATGGACACATAAACACATGCAGACATGCACCACACACACACAAACAGACACATACACATAGGGATCAGGCATGTTGCACACGTATGCACATGCATACACTATACACATGAATACATGTACAAGCCCATGCACAGACTCATACACATATGCACATACCACATACACACAAAAACACAACAAACATACACATACACATAGACACGTACACATGTCAACACACAGAGCACACATATCTCACACAGACATGCACATACACACACAACAACAACAACAACAACTAACAGAAGACTTTTGTTCCTGTGGCCACTAAAAAGCCATTTCTTCCTGGCATGAAACCACTCCCTACCTAGCTGTCTCATGGGAAGAGTGGAAGCGGTTGTTAGTAGCGAGCGGACTGGATTCACAATTAGCACCGCTGAACAGTTGAGATAACATAAGACCGACAAGAAAGCAACACAGGTTTTCTTTAAATTCTTAAAATTCAGGCACATAAATGTTAAGGATCTGCGAGCGGTCATCATCTTATCTCACTTTAAGATAATATTACTGTTAGAATTCACTTAGGATGGGCCATTTCAGTTTTTTCTGCATTGTATCTAATGAACTACAGAGAAGTCTGGTTCCGTTTGGAGCCACCTATCCCACAGGGCACAGAACCAAGCAGTA
Source organism: Typhlomys cinereus (assembly GCA_023101885.1). NCBI lineage: Eukaryota > Metazoa > Chordata > Mammalia > Rodentia > Platacanthomyidae > Typhlomys > Typhlomys cinereus. The sequence continues at coordinate 3,319,620 of JALPQD010000231.1, read as the reverse complement.
ATTACTCCATGGCCCAGCTATGCAGTTCGTCAGCAAGGCTCCAAGTACATTAGAGGCTTCCCCACTCGCTTCATGAGGGGTTGATTTGGGAAACTTGTGCCTCAGAGGAATACTGAGAAATTAACATCTATTTCAGTCCTGTGCCTCCCAGTGGCACTCACACCGTACTTTTAGCCGCAGGCAGGCCTCGGCATAAACAAGCAATTTAGAATGCGTAATTACATTTGTGCAAAGTCAGGGTTAGTCTGCCACCAAGCAGAGACAAAACTACTAAAACGCCTCTGTTCTGGATGCGCTAACCATCTGCATAATCGAAGATTCGAGAAATTCTAATTTTTGCTCAAGGACCGGGGTGGGGAGCGCGTTCTCTCCTTGTTGGAGGAGAGGAATACAGTTGTTCTAAATCTAAGAGCCAAGTGAAGCCACTTCATGAGGGTAGACATGACTGAAGGCATCGAGGGTCTGCTTACAGTCCCTTGTCCAGCCTGGCAGTAGAGTCCACCCCAACCACAGGGGACGAGGGACCTGGCTACACCGTATCCACAGGACAGCTGAGAGAGGGACGATCCTCACTCGCCAGACCAGCAAGTCCGTCCACGTCTACAGGACACTGGCTTCTCAGCTGGTTCCTTCCATCTTGTCTCGTGCCCAGGGCTTAGTCCCACCCACCCCATCAACTAGACAATCGCCTGCAGGCTGGCTCCCTTGGGGCTTAACTCAACTGCTAATTCTGTACAAAAATGCCCAGAACAAGACCCTCAACTGTCAAGTTGACACCTGTGCCTAACCATGACATGCATTCAGGACACACTCATCCGTGTTTCACAAACCATGGCAGATGGCACGATTGTGGAGAATTATGGCTTAATGCTTGGTATATATGTATGTGACACTATCAAGAATGGAAGAGACTGTTTATAAAGCTAATTTCCCCCCGGAGGATTTTAATCTCAGAAGAGGAAAGCTAATTTCCTCATCTCAGAAGATGGTTGGACCAGAAGAGAGTAAAATTCTAATCGTCTGCAAGTGTCATGCCAAGTGGCTACCTAACCTCATGTCTGATCCTGCACCAACTTGAAGAAACTGGGGGCTCGAGGTCCAGGTGGGCCTCTCCTGAATTCATACAGACGCCTTTCTGTTTAACACCTTGAAATCATTGTCTTTCTTTTTAAAGGGTTTTAGAGAGACTGAACCATCTTAACAGTGAGAATCAGTTCAGATAGTAATAATTTGCAATTACTATACTCCTAAATTTCCATAAATCTTTTATTCATCATACTATCAACTTCTATAAACAATTGAAGTTGCATTTCTCCCATATTCCTCTTTTCTTGAGCCCTTCTTTGTTTTACATAAACAACATTCTCTTTGAGTTCAATGGAGAGAGGCACTGAGGTCGATTTCTGGTTCTTTTAATCGCACCAGGCTCTCGCAGTGGGAGAAACTGGGGTGGGAGATGGAGCAGAACCTAGGACCAAGGCTCCTTGTGTTTATGGGCTTTGGAGGGGAATGGGGCTTAGGTGAGAGAGGAGGGGATCTCAGTTTAGCAGATGAGTCAAGGAAGGTTCTAGGTAGGATGTAAGGTGGTGATTTAGGAAGTTTATCCATTGTCCCACCTGCTGTGCAGCTGCTGTGGCCTGGGCAGGTACCAGCTGGGCCACATGGTGCATCCGAAGAGCTTCTGGGATCCAGCGCTCTCCCGCCTTCTCCCTGAGACTCTCTTCTGGGATCCAGCGCTCTCCCCTCTTCTCACTGAAACTCGCTTCTGGGATCCAGCGCTCTCCCGCCTTCTCACTGAGACTCTTGCTGTTTTTCATCTGTATGTAACCCAGGCTTGAGCTGCTTCACAAGGCCTGGACCCTGCTCTCCTGTGGCCACAGACTCAGCCACTGGCTTTCCTGAACAAGGTTTGCAAGCATTTCCCTCACATGTGAGAGCTGAACGTGGCGGTGCTCTCGGAATCGCCACCAATTTCTCTTCTCGGCAGACTGGTACTGACTGTTGCCAGCACTATAAAAGCCGCTTTGCTGCCTCCCTCTGAAACCAGCAGAAGTTCGCCGTCTTACTTTTCCAGTTCCTGTGATAAAATATTCTGACAAAAACAGCTTAAGGGAGAAGAGGGTTGTTCTGGCTCACGGCGCTGACACTATGGTCTCGCAACAGGGGAAGCCAAGACGAGCAGGAGTCTGACGCAGCTGGTCACACTTCACCCACAATCAGGAAGTAGAGGGAGACAGATGCATTTCTCCATTTATACAGCCCAGGATTCCATGGCTGGGGAATGGACCTTCCTGTAAGCATCATCCTGGACAGGCAGTCTGCAGGCTCCTCCCCCAGGTGAGCTAGATCTTATCAAGTCGACAGCTGAGGCGATCATCACACTCTTCCTCAGGCCGCCCAGCCTACCTGGGTTCAGGGCAATGAGAGACCCCATCTCAAAAGTCAAGGCGGATAGCGCCCGAGGAACGATACCTGCATCTGACTTCTGGCCTCCATGTGCACAAGCACACACACACACATGCACAGGCACAGATATACATGTATACACATGCACACACACCGGTATACATGCATGCACACACAGGTACACGTGCACACATATGCATGCACACAAGGTACACATTCACATGCACACATGCATGTACACACAAGCGGTGAGCACACACGTACACATGCACACACATGTACACACATTCACATGCATGTATATACACACAGGTACACATGCACATACATGCACATGCTCAGCTACATGTGTAAACATGTGTGTACACACAGGTACACATGCACATGCATGCAAGCACCCAGCTACACATGCACACACAAATGCACATACACAGGTACACAAGTACACACATGTATGCACAGACCCAGTTACACATGTATACACAAGCATGCATGTGTCCAGCTACATGTGCACACACATGCATGTACTTAGAGGTACACATGCACACACATATGCACGCACACAGGTACACATACATTCATCCAGTTACATGTTCACACACATGCATACATGCACACAAGTACACATGCATACACAAGAACATATATCTATACATATATGAACACTCACACATTCAAAGTTAAAAATCTCTAATTGGCTTTTTTTTTTAAAGAGATCTCATTCTTACCACACATGTTTTTAGTAGCATATGCTACTTCTCTAAATGCCAGGTTTTATGTAGCTGACGATAGTTTAAAAGGCTTTTCCCCAAATTTCATTCTAAATTATCATTGTTTTCATACATGTGGAATGCTTAATGGAGAAAAAAAGGAAGGAAAGATTCAGGCTCTCTCAGGTGACTTTGAGTTGCCCAGATGCGAAGGACGCTGAGAACAGCTTGCTAACACACAGCATGATCATAACTCAGAAGATAACCCTCAGATCAATTCATTCTGGAGTGTAGCACTTAACACTGAACCGCTGCAGGTCAGAGATGCTAAGCTGCTGCTTCACCCAAAGGACAGAGGCGCTGAGCCTGCAGCTTTACCTTCAGGACAGAGGAACTGAGCCTGAAGCTTTACCTAGGACAGAGGTGCTGAGCCTGTGGCTTACCTAGGACAGAGGGACTGAGTCTGCTGCTTCACCTGCAGGACAGAGGGACTAAGCTTGCTGCTTCACCTGCAGGATAGAGGGACTGAGCCTGCTGCTTTACCTAGGACAGAGGAGCTGAGCCTGTGGCTTTACCTAGGACAGAGGTGCTGAGACTGCGGCTTTACTTAGGACAGAGGTGCTAAGCCTACAGCTTTACCTAGGACAGAGGGACTAAGCTTGCTGCTTCACCTGCAGGACAGAGGGACTGAGCCTACAGCTTTACCTAGGACAGAGGTGCTGAGCCTGTGGCTTTACCTAGGACAGAGGTGCTGAGCCTGTGGCTTTACCTAGGACAGAGGTGCTGAGCCTGTGGCTTTATTTAGGACAGAGGTGCTAAGCCTACAGCTTTACCTAGGACAGAGGGACTAAGCTTGCTGCTTCACCTGCAGGACAGAGGGACTGAGCCTACAGCTTTACCTAGGACAGAGGTGCTGAGCCTATGGCTTTACCTAGGACAGAGGTGCTGAGCCTGTGACTTTACCTAGGACAGAGGTGCTGAGCCTGTGGCTTTACTTAGGACAGAGGTGCTAAGCCTGCAGCTTTACCTAGGACAGAGGTGCTGAGCCTGCGGCTTTACCTAGGACAGAGGTGCTGAGCCTGCTTGCTCCTTTACCCTCAGAACAGAGGTACTCAGCCTGCTGCTTCACCCACAGGACGGAGTTGCTGAGTCTGGGGCTTTACCTGGGACAGAGATACTGAGCCTGCTGCTTCGCTTCTCCTTTTCTATAATGACGAGCATCTCCCAATTCAGTAGCTTTACTTGCACCATAAAATATGTTTGTTTCTATGGAGATCATCAATTCTGGTCTGAATGTGCACCAGTGCCCAGCACTCCATGGTGTTCTCCGTGCTTACGGAGGAAAAGCAGTGTCACAGAACGGAGCCAGAAGGGTATGGCAAGGCTGATGAAGCCATTTTTATACATGTGTGTGACTGCACAATTTTCAAACACCGAGATGTCATCAGAGACAAAGACGCTCTCACGCTCCCTTCTTCAAATGTCAGGATAATGAGGAATTGCACAGTCAAGAAGTCAGTGTCAGGAAATCGCATCCAGGTAGTGGTTTCTGCAGACAATTTTAATTCAGAAACAATGGCCCTCTTGCTTTAAGCAGCTCTTCCCTGCTGGGAAAATCAGTCTTCAACAAAAGGTAAGCCAGGGGATCATTATTCGATCATCAAACGACTTCTCTGTGCTCTAAAAGTGCTACTAGGCTGATACCAAATCCTTTTAATTCTAAAGAGAATATCACTTTGAACGAGGTATGAAAAGGGGTTGGCAAGATGACTCAGTGAGTAAAAGCACTCATGCAAACCTAGAGCCCCGACTTCTGTCCCTGGAGCCCATGTGGAGAGAGAGAGAGAGCAGGCTTCTGAAACAACGTTGCTGCATTTGCAGGTGAACACAGACACGTCTCTCTTCACCTGCAAGTGAAGATGCTCTGGGATCGGTGGGGTCCACTTAGAGGTCTCACGGGTGCAAGGACAGCACAAATGGCATCCTGGAGTGATTTTTCCAAGTAGCTCATATGTCAGAATGACTGATAAAATTGGACTTCTCTCCAAGAACATGCTTCAAACACCCAGCAAAGCCTTGGGTTCCTATGCCAGGTTGTGTCATTGTAGCCTAGTTGATATGTGCTGGTTGTCCGTAATGAATTCTAGAATTTACAGAGATAATTAGCATAAAATAACATCGATATTTTTCATTTTATGTGTGTGGGGTTTTCATGTATGCATATACACACGTGTGGGCACACGTGTGGGTACATGTATGTGCCTGCTTGTGGAGACCCAAGACTGATATTCAGAGTCATTCTCAATTGTTCTTATACTTTATTCTTTTGAGGTTGTGTCTCTCAATTGAAGTCTGAGCTTCCCAGTCTAGCTAGTGTTACCAGCCAGCGCTGGGGATCCCCTGTCTCTGCCTTCTGAGGCTGGATTACAGGTGGACCTCCACACATTCTGGCCTTTATGGGGTTCTGGGAATCCACACTCCAGTACCTCTTGCACAGCAAGCCCTTTAGCTCTGGAGCCAGCCCCAGCCATTCTAATGTTCTTCAGAGATGAAAAGATTGTGGGTTCTCCAGCTTTTCTGCTCTAATGTTCCACCCACCCCCTTCCCAATACCACAGCCACATTCTAGCCGGTCACTCTGGTCTCCAGGCTGGAAGCTGTAATAACCGTCTGAGTCCACCCTTACCTCAAGTTAACGGCTTGCTCCACACTAGCTCCGAGTTGATCTCCACACGTGCAGGGCACATTCAGGGATGTTGCCCCCATCGTTACTTCTCCCTTTGCTAGCACAGCGTTCCCTGCTGGTCACATTACGCGCCTCATAACTCCACGTGAGGAGTTTCTGTGTCTTCCTCTGTGAAGTCCCCTGCATCCCTTGGCCTGCTTAAGTGCTCCTTCCTTCTTCCTTCATTCCCTCTCTTCTTTCCCCTTCTTCCCTTTCTCTTTTCCTTCCTTCTAAAGCTCTGTGAGGAAGACGTGGGGTTCATGCTCAGCCCAAGGTGGCTTTCAACAAGATGCAAAAGGTGACTCCTTCCTTCTGCGGTTAACTTGAAATTCCTTCCTCCCTCCCTCCCCCTCCGTTCTTCTCTCCCTCTCTGAGACGTTAACAGCCTGTTGCTCTTATCTGGCTTTTGGAATATGCTGCCATATAATATTGTCATCCCCAAATTAAAAAAATCCAGACTCTTGGAAGGGACTGACTTCCCACAATGCTGTCTTTTCCTCCTTAGAACCTAAAACATTTGCTTAGTTAAGAGTGACTAATTTATAAAAATTCATCTATACAGATGCTAAGAGCACAGCTATCCCACCAAACAGGTTGTGATTGCTGTGATTATTCCAATGGCCCCCTTTTCTTTAAGCATGTTTAAATCAAAGTATCGCCCAGAGTCGAAGAGCCTACGATTCGAAAGGCTCACAGAAGCGGCGCAGGGCTGGGCTCTTGCGGACAAGCACGCTCTCACTTATTTTTGTTGCCATTGTGATGTATCGTCAGTTACTTCTTGACTGCTGAGTATCGGGGTTCATTTCCTCTAATGCTCCCAGCTCTCCTGATCCCCCAATAGTCCTGCACCACCGGTTCGCCCTGAATGACCAGTTCTCTTTCACGGCCCCTCCTCTTGCGGTGCAGCGCTCCCCTGAGGTTGTAACGGAGGGTGGCGATGTCTCATTTCCTGCGTGTCTCAGGCCACCACATCCGTTTCTCTGTGTAGAGCACATGTGCGGCTATGATGAACGTCTCCCTCGGGAGGCTCTGGCTGACACTGCACTTCTGTGAGTGAGGACAAGATGCCAAGACCTAATGACGGGATTCGCCAGGCCACAGGATTCTCCACGACAAGTGAGCTCTCATTTGCAGCTAAGGGGATGGGGCCTCGACCACCGGTGTGACGCCAGAATCCGGGGCCTGTCGACAGGCCATCAGCGCACGCTGAGCTCTAGCACACCCTGGCCCGGGAGCCCATTGGAACCTCCCTAAATGTGACTGGAACCTCCCAGTAGTGGGCCAGATAAAAGGAATCACAGAACAGAAGACTGAAAAGAAGAGAGACCCTCCAAGGAGGTCTGCAGTGACTTAGCCTCCTCCAGCTTCAGCCACCAGCCATGTCGCCTCTGCCATGAAAGACTTTCTCCCCTCTGGAATAGCAAGATGAATAAATCTTCCTTTCTTCCTTACGTTGTTTGACCTTGGGTGTTCTCTAGTTAAAGGTGACTATTACAGAGGGTATTTGAAATTGCATGTATTTCTACTTTACCTCTTTTCCTGCTTTGAACAGCAATGACAGATACTCTGGGCAAATGTTAACACTGGATATGAAATGCACATATGCAACATATCCACATCCAACAGCCTCTGTACTTCGTTTTCTTTCTGAATTATATGACATTAATCAGGTGACTAGGGAATTCTAAATTCCCTTCTTCAACCGGCTTGCCTTTTATGGGACACTAAAGTATCAACATCGTGTTTTTCTGCATGAAGGATCACTAAGGAAGGCATGTAAAATACAGTCATGACAGGCTCCTCACTGTGTGTGCAAACTAACTCTCTGAGAATATTAGCTGCTGGATTTTATATTTATGTTCCATCTAAGTCCCTGGCAAAATACTGCCATTGCCAAGTTAAAGTTGATTTTAAAAATTATAAATTTGCGGACGTTACAGGAAAGATATAAAGGGGGGTTTTACAATCCAAGATGGAAAAATATTTTTCTGCCTTGTGACCCATTTTGAGTTTGTTTACATGAGTGTGGCATATTTTAAACATGTAACCAAGGAGTTATCACACTTCCCGTTCTTTTGCTTAGCCGAACCTTGGTCAGGCTTTGCTTCGAGAGCTTGGCATTCATCTCATTTCATCTGTGCCCGTAAAATACCGCAACTGGGTGTTTTATGCAAAGTCGCATTCAGTGCACAGCTTTAAAGGCTGAAGTCCGGCTGTGTGACTCTGGGGAGGGCTTTCTGGAACCGTCAGAGTTGCAAATGGTGCCACAGTGTGGGACACATGCAAGAAAGGCCACGTAGCCAGAAAGAAAACCCGAGAGGCGAAGGTGGGTCTTGTTTTTATACCAGCTCCCCCCTGACCCACTCCTTCAGGGCCTACTTTCTAGAACTAGCACTGGTCCAACGCAGGGCATTAATCATGACCCTTCTCTGTGTGTGTGTGTGTGTGTGTGTGTGTGTGTGTAAGGGCACTTGAGTGTGTGTGTCTGTGGAGGCCCAAGGGTGACATTAGGAATCACGAGGATTGCTCTACTTCCTTATTGCTTTGCTCTGGGCTTTCCCAGGCTCTGCCTTCCAGGGTCAGAATTGCAGGCTGCTGCCATTTCTGCCTGCCATTTTTACGTGGGGTCTGGGGATCTGAACTCAGGTCCTTTGCTTGTGAGGCTGTGACCATGAGCATCTCTTCAGCCCTGGACTCTACTTCTTAAAGGTCTCAGGGCCTTTCAATGCTGTGGCACTGGAGAATTAAGCTTCAGCATGAGTTTGGACAAACCACACTCAAGCCATGACAGCATCTATTCATGCTCCCCGGAAAAAGGATGCTCTTCCCTTTCTCTGACCCCTTTAATGTAGAGTGTTGGCCATTCAGCCTCAGTGTCCTGCATCCAGGCTGAGACCCCCTCTTGGTGTGCTCCACAGCCTGTCACTCACTGCAGTCCTGCTATTGACTTGTTATTTGTACCGACAGTGTCCTCATACAATCCTGTGTTAAAGTGGGGGGCTCGGTTTGACGGGTATTTTCCTGTGCTTTGAACTTCATTTTTATAGAGACTCCTGGCTCTGGGTAATTTTTCAGTTCTCTTAGGAGACAAGCAGATCCACCTCCAAAGCATCCGACATGTCGTCTCACTTTCTTTTTGTTCCTCTGCAGTTTTGCTTGTTTTCTCTCTTTTCCTCTTGCGTTTTATGAGACGGAGCCACGGAGCTATCAGCACGACACTTGAATCCTTTGCATTGCCCCTCCCACATCAGTCAGTGGACCTTGATGAGACTCCTTAAAACTAGGTCAACGCTGACCACCTGCAGGGTTCAGGCTGTGGGAAAAACCTGCAAACCTCACACAGTGATGAGTTGGGTAACTAATGCAATAGCTGAGGCTGCATAGTTGTCAAGTAACAGAGTGGCACCATCTGCCGCATTCTTCCCTGTCTTGCAGGAGAATGGCATAGTTGATAGTGCTGGAAGCATTACGGAGATGCTCTGCTGTTATCAATGGAAAAACTGTCCTATGCTTCAGATTTTAACTGCTGTGGAGAGGTTAATATTTCCTTGATCACCAGCCAAGGCGGAACACAGTTTCCCCCTAAATGGTGTCTGTCCATCTATGCCTGTCATTTGCTTACACTTGCCTTTAAATGTGAAGTTGAGATGGGGAGATAAATATCACATTCATGAAGGTTTCATGGTAGAGATGGTACAGTAAGCTTGATAAGTCTTTTTCCATTTGTATGTGTGTATGGCGTGCACACATGTGTGTGCATGCTCACATGTGTGTGGATGCACATGTATGTGGGGTGCACATGCACAGATGTAAATGTGTGTCGATTTGAAGTTGACTGATGTCTTCTTCAAATGGTCTCACTTTCATTTATTCAGACTCTTGGCTGAACCCAGAGCTCGTCGATAGTTAAGCGACTAGGCCTGTGTGTACTGGGGATGCCCGCCTTTGCCTGCCGAGTGCCAGGGTGACAGAGGTCATGCGTGCTTGGGTATTTTTTTCATGGGTTTCAGGGATCTGAACGGAGTTCATCATGCTTGTGGGACAGGCGCTGGTCCACTGAGCTGCCTTGCCAGGTCTGATGTATAACATCCTGGGCTTACCATGTCTCTCACCTGCCCAGCAGTAAAGGGGAAGACATTTATCTTAAGAACTGCAGCAACCGTACCACTGCACTCATTTTTTTCTGAAAACCCCACATCTTGAACAGTGTGTGGCATGAACAGAGTTCATGCGACTTGGTGTATAGCATTTAGCCAAATTGTTCGGTGTAGACGGCCAATCATTCCTCAGAGTGTTAGCTGCATTTCAAAACACCTGACTCAGCACACCCTACATTTTTGCTCTTCTAATTATTTTATTAATGGCTTCACATGTTTTAGAGTACATTCTGATATTCCGATTGAAACATCAGGGCCAGTTGCAAGGATTATCTTAGTTTCTATTTAAAGTATTCTCATGTTTCCTACCAAGTCCTGGTAAGTTTGTCTGTTCCTGAGAATGCCGCAGGCACAATGCAGATGGTAACTACTGTCCCTGATGTAATCGGGGCTCTCCATCATTAGCCCTCTTAGGAGCACTTTGCCAGCAGATCGTGACAGTGACTTTTAGCTTACCACTCTGGCTTTTCTAACTGCGAACCGCTCGCATACTAATCTTTTTCTTTCCTCACTCCTTGGTTGAAACCCTTTTGATATAATATCACAATAGCGGGACCTTTTCTTTTTAAAGTGTGTTTGTAGATATGGGCACGCTACAGTGCACATGTGGAGGTCAGAGGACAAGCTTGGGTGCTGGTTCCTTGCTTGAGACAGGTTTCTTGGTCACAGTTGTGCACGTAGGACTAACGTCCCTGCAAGCTTCCCGGGGTTCTCTGTGTCTGCTCCCATCTTCTTGTGGGTATGCTGGGATTTCAGATACATGCCGCTGTACCTATTTATGTGGGTTCTAAGGATCTGTACTCAGGTCCTTACACTTATGCAGTGAGTGCTTTGCCTATAGAGCTAGCTCCCCAGCCCGGGAATCGCTGATACTATGGTAAGCTTGAGTTCAGAAAACTATGTCCGTGGTTTTTAAGACCATGTATGTGTAGCTTTACTAGTGACTGTTCGGCTTGGTGGGATATCAGTGGTTAAAGCCTTAGTCTTGCAAGCAAAAGGAAATGAGTTCAGATTCTCCAGATCCCACATAAAATTCAGTGAGGGTATGCAGCCTATAATTCTAGCCCTGGAAAGTGGAGCCTGGGAAACCCCAGATGAAAACAATAGAACAATTCAGGGTGATTTCTGAGATCATCCTTGAAACACCAGACACATGCATTCAAGTGCTCTCTTGTCTACACATATATAAACACACATACACACGCACGCACTTGCATACAAAAAAGAATAGTGATTCTTAACTAATATTATTTAAAAAGAATCACTTAGGTTTAAGCTTTTGTTTTGAGAACCACTAGATAAATGTATATTACTTTATTTAATGTCTTCTTGACAATCTATTTATATATTCATCTCGAGTGTTTTGCTAATTGTTCTATTGATATTTATGTAATGATTTCTGTCCTGTGGTGTTAAATCGTGTTCCAGAGACAAGCTTTATTTAGTCACAGGAAATGAGCGGGTGGATTCACTCATTTATTCCTCTACTTAGTCTATTGGTGGGCTGCCTGCCCAGGAATTTAATGTGAAAGCAACGCTCAGCAGATTGACAGAGGTCTCCAGACCCTTGGGATGCTGGCCCAAGGGTCACTGCTTCTATTATTAGCAACAGCAGCATAGTATCACAGGATTCCACACCAGGAGATCTGCAGGAGACTATCTACCTCCATATTAATTCCTGGTTAGCGGCAGAAGAAGACGAGACTCAAGATGTTAAAGACCCGCTTATTATCTGCAGGTTGTTAGTGCTGCAAATATATGTCCCATACTCATAAAAGACCAGAAATAAGGGTTAAGGAGACGGCTGAGTGGGCGAAACACTTGTCAAATGTGTGGTCCTGAGTTCAGATCCCGAGTGCTTATGTAAAAATAGCTGGGATTCACATTTGTGACTCTAGCGTGGGGGGCAGAGGGGTGGAGACAGGCAAATCCGGGCCAGCCAGAGTGACCAAATCAGCAAGCCAGAGGTTCAGTGAAGGCTCTGCCTGGAAACCAGGCGGAGCGTGAGAGAGGAAGTCACCTCATGTGGTCCTGGGGTCTCCACCCTTGCATGTATTACATCCGCACACACATGCATGAGCTACACACGGACACACACAAAAGTAGATAAAATGTAGAAGAAGGGGGCAAGACGACTCAGTGGTGAAGATGACCGGTCCCAACGCTGGTAACTTGAACTTGGTTCTCTAAGGCGCACATGGTGGAAGGACACGTAACCTCTGCACGCTGTCCTCTGACCTCCACGCAAGCCTGCCTTCTGTCTGTCACACACACACACACACACACACACACACACACACACGCACGCACGCACGCGCGCGAATAATCAGATATTTTAAAATAAAAAAGACAGCATCGCAATATCAAAATCTGCAATTTCATTGAACTCTTTTGACCATCTGACTGAGTCTCATACTTTGAACATAATCTCAACACAGATAAAAAAGAAGAAAAGATCAGGAAATAGATCTTATGAGAAAATATGAAAGTACTTGGTCCATGGAGCTGTGGGGGATTCTGAAGGACGGCAGGGACTTAATATCCTTGAGATCAACACCACCTGAGAGCCACGAGGAACTTCCCATGAAATCATTACCGTTCTTCTGGGATGAGCGACTTTGCGCAGCTGGAGGAGGGGCCAGGGGCCTGCAGGGGGGCCAGGGGCCTGCAGGAGTCCAGGGGCCTGCAGGGGGGCCAGGGGCCTGCAGGGGAGACCCGTGGAGCAATTCCTGAGCTGTAATGACCAGGGTCGAGGGATTTCTTTTAAAGCTTCAGCTCGCTTTAATGCTATCTACTCTGCCTGTGAAGACTGTGTCTATATCACTGTGGAACTTATTTTGCCTAATGAGATGTTGCTTTGGGATAATAGGGTATTTCTAGAATTCAGCTAAATATATACAACAGAAAACACTGAGTTCTCTGTTGGAAAGAACAAGAGAGTGGCAGTAATGATACGACAGAGTTACTTGGGCAGCCCCCTCCCGAATCTTTGCGCCGAGAAAGGATTGCTCAGAGTTCCTTGCATTCAAAACTCTGAGAGGCCACGTCAGTGAGCCAAGAACTCCACTTGCTGCGGCCGGGAGAAGATGTGTGCATCTGCAGGCAGGCCTAGCTGTCTCCCCAGCATGCTCTGGGTGCCTTGGAAAGCGGGGCTCCTTTGTTCCTGGAGGTCCCTGATGTGGAGCGCGGAGTCTGCTGCACACTTGGCCTGTTCTAAATAGCCTCAAGAAATAACCGGAAGACCAGCTCCCTGCTGCTGAACAGCAAATGCCACAATCTACTGCTGAAACGCTGCAGCTTAAACACACGTCTCCAAGTTCTGAAGCCGAGGAGCCAAGGAGAGTGTCTAGACTCTCATTTCCCCTCGCCAAGCGAAGGCAGAGGCAGGCATCCTGGGGTGACGCGTATGAGGGCACATTTGGGGCCCTGTGTGAGGACAGAGTTCAGGGGTATCCTGTGTGAGGACAGCGTTCTGGGGTATCCTGTGTGAGGACAGCGTTCAGGGGTGCCCTGTGTGAGGACAGAGTTCAGGGGTATCCTGTGTGAGGACAGAGTTCAGGGGTGCCCTGTGTGAGGACAGCGTTCTGGGGTATCCTGTGTGAGGACAGCGCTCAGGGGTATCCTGTGTGAGGACAGAGTTCAGGGGTCCCCTGTGTGAGGACAGCGTTCAGGGGTATCCTGTGTGAGGACAGCGTTCAGGGGTATCCTGTGTGAGGACAGAGTTCAGGGGTATCCTGTGTGAGGACAGGGTTCTGCGGTATCCTGTGTGAGGACAGGGTTCTGGGGTGCCCTGTGTGAGGACAGTGTTCAGGGGTATCCTGTGTGAGGATGGAGTTTAGGGGTGCCCTGTGTGAGGACGGAGTTCTAGGGTGCCCTGTGTGAGACAGAGTTCTGGGATGCCCTGTGTGAGGAGAAGGTTCTGGGGTTCATGTTTTAGAATGGATGGATATTTTGATGATAGAATTGTTATTATTGAGAACACTGCTTCTGTGGAAATACATAACATAAAATGGCAGAAGTATATTTAGGGCCAGTTCATAAATAGTTAGAAATCCCAGGATGATTGCCAATCAAGCACCCTCTTGTGTACTCCCCTGTGCACCTACATGTATACACACGCATACAAACACACACATTTACACACGTATATGCAACAAATAAATTTTTAAAAAATCCATGGAGTGATTTTTTTAAAATGAAACCCAAATCAGTAACTCAACGGTGATTTTTAAAACCCAGCACAACTCAAAGACATGCTAATTTGATTCTTCCATGCAGATGAATGATGTTACGAACGTTGAAAGTCTTAGTTTCCGTAACAAATATCATGTCTTTGTAGGAGCAGAGACTTGGTGCGTATACCAGGATGCTGCAGCTCGCAGCACACAGGGGTCAAGTCTGGGCCCCGGCATTCCCGGGGGGCATTCCTCGCTGCTGGGGCAGGATGACATCCGCTCGAGGTTAGGTGTTCAGAACCCAAGCTGCAGAGACGGCACAGGAGCCCGACTGGGCGACACCCCCAGCAATACCTGGGACTCATTACGAGCTTGATTCCGAATTAACTTCTGGCTGTTGCCATATGTTTCACGACCCCACAGGGAGGGGCAATCCACACAGTTTAAGCACCTGCGTTCTAGAACATTCCTGGCTCTTCACCTCCACGCTTTCTGGCTACCATGTCTTATTTCCAGTCTTCACTCAGCAGATCCCAATATCCCCTTCCAAACCCAGGTCTGGTCTACTTCTTCTCAGAGAAGTTCTCTGACCTTCAGGGTGGCTCCTGACAGCACCTCAAACACAGGTGAATTACCCCTCAATGCCCCTGCTAGTCTATGTATTTCCCGCAGGCAATGCCCACACCCCAGCCATGGTGTACCCCAGGTCTCCATGCTTAGCACAGTGCCTGGTGCTTGAAATGCTCAGCAAATGTTCACTGACTGAGACAGCAATTGTGCCTCCTCCCGTCTTCCCTGGGGCTTACGGCCCTTGTTAATACAGCAGAAGACTGAGCCACATTGGAAGAACTACGTCACTGTCCTCCCTAGCCAAAGGGACAGGCGGAGAGCCATTCGTCATACACGCAGCCTGGAGTCACCCCCTCATCCACTCACTAGTCATGTGGGGGGGAGGCAGATCTCTCTCAACCTCAGCTTCCTGTCCCTGTGCACAGAGAGCCCAGTCGGCTGACCTTGTGGGATGTGCTGCGGAAGGGCGAACATGCTTAGCGCTAGGGAAGTGCTTGGGAAGACGGACGCCCATCGTAGTAGAGCTCCCGGAAGCTGAGCTTTGCCTGTTATACGCTTTCCTTGGAACCTCCGGCCAGAGGTTAAGGCGCTGCCAGCTGTTTCTTCCTGCTGGACAGCATGCCAAGCGGGTACTGTGCCCTAGGGGAACCGTCCCCCGGGGAGACTGTGCTCTGGTGGCTTCACATGTCAGCTGCTCCGAGGGGCGGCCTTCCTAACAGTTGCGGCCCACTCTGCGGGACCCTTCGCTTGGCTGTCCTCCATAATTATGAGCTCCCTGGACCCCTGCTAGCTGTTGACATGCTGCGGAAGGAGGTCGAAAGCCCCGACGAGGACTAATCAGCATATCTGAGGTTCCGCTGGCTGTCAAGACAGGCCTGTGCGAGGCGCACTGAGTGTGACCTAGATTCAGTACCTGGGGATTTTAGGTTCGTATCCTGTAAAAGTTACAAGGTGAGACATGAAAGCAGTGGAGACTGGCAGCACGGGACGCACATTGTATCATGTCACGGTGTGCGCCGTGTTATAGAACTGACTATCTCTTAAGGTTCATTATCTTACTTTTTGCTACGTTTCAACGTGGACACCTCGTGTCCGTCCTCTGAGGAAGGCGGGCACAAAGGCCTAGCTCGTGACTTGGAGCCGGCTCCTCTGCTCTCCAACTGTCTCACAGGGTCTTCTGCGGCCACCACTAGACACGGAGGACCCTGACCCTGGCAGCCAGCAGCCACTAAGTTTGCATAACGCCGTCTCCCAGGGGACTGTGATGATCACCACAGGGGCTTCTAAACCCTGGGGACCAGGGTCACTGCCAGTGCAGTCAGCGGGGGGAGAGCAAGGGCTACAGCCTCCTCCTCTGCGTCATGACGACAGTGATCCACGCGCTCTCCACCCACAGTTAGACCACCTGCAGCCACTCCCCAGGGACGGTCTTCCAGGGCCAGGACAGTCACCTGAGCCTCCACCCAGCTACGCAGAGCAAGGGATCGCGCCACACTCTGCTCCTTCCTGTCCCACCGCCGATCCTCCTGAGGCCGGCTCACCCCAGACCCACAGAAGTCACAGGGCGTAGCGCGCTCAGGCCAGGAGACCGTGGAGCCCCATGGCACAGGGGTTCACAAAGAAGTCTGCATGTTCTTCACGCGTGCACGCGCCCTCACGAAGAACAGCGGGGTGACAGCCCCCTCAGTGCGACGGGCTGTGCTGTCTGTGTGCACCCGTGGCAGTCGCTTTCCTGGGGACCTAAAACTCCCCGGAGCCTAGACACCGCATGCTTCGGCTGCCTGAGGTCCTCCCTGGGCAGGCACCGCCGCGGGCCCCGGTGCCACCCGGGCTTCGGGCTGCTGGGGCAACCAGCAGCTGCGGAGTCTGTGAACGTCGTCTCTCCTCCGCATCCATCAACGCTCCTCCTCCTCATCCCTCGCATCTCACGGTGTATGTTTGCATGTCGCAGCTGATAATGGCACACGCTCTGCTTTCACAACATTCTTGCACCTGTAACACAGGCTTATTGATTTTGGTTTAGACAGTTTTCCTTTTGGCTAATTAAAAACAAGAAAACCTGGACTGGACCGGCGAGACAGCTCAGCAGGCGAAGGGGCTTGGTGCTCGCCGAGGACTTGAATCTGGGCTCTGGGATTCACGTGGTGAAAGGAGAGAACTGACTCCTAAAAGCTGTTCTTTGATCTCCACGTATGTACCATAGCACGCGCGCACACACACACACCCAAAAGTCATACATGTGCATGATAAATAATAAATGAAAAATAAAAAGAAGAAAAATTAACTATATCTTCACGTGCTTTGACTTTCTGTTCATCAGATTCCTTTATCTGAAGAAATTCCTAGAGCATTTCTTAAATTATGGTCCACTTGCTGTGAAGGCTCTCAGTTTCAGTTTGTCTGAAAAGTTTTTATTTCATCACTTTTAAGATAGTTTTACTGAGTGCAGAATTCTTGGCTGATTCTTTGTTTTATCCCATGTAAAATAAATTACATCAAATAAATTACTTCATTGTCTTCTGGCTTACAAAGTTTTTTTTTTATAGAAATAAGCTTTCTCTCATTTTTTTTCCCTTTAGGTTCAAAGCAGATTTTCTCTGCTTATTCTTGTTCATAATACTGTGATTATGACATGCTTAGTTTTTTAAAATTTATCATGGTTGGCGTTTTCTGGGCTTTTTGTATCTGTGGCTTGATTTCCACAATGATTTTGGGAAAGCAATTTCTTCCATTTAAATTCCACCTTATCGTCTCTATTCCTTCTTTAGAGCTATCACTTATGAGTATATGTGTGCGTATGTGTGTGCATATATGTATGTGTGTATGTGTGTGCGTGTATGTGCATACATGTGTGTATGTGTGCATATGTGTATGTGTGTGTGCGTGTGTGCATGCGTGTGTGTGCATGTGTGTGTGCGTGTGTGTATATGTGCGTGTGCGTGTGTGTGCGCACGCGTGTATGTGTGTGCATGTGTGTATGCGTGTGTGTGTGTATGTGTATGTGTGTGCCATGTGTGTATGCATGCATGCGCGCGTGCACGCGTGTGTGCGTGTGTGTGCGTGTATGTGTGTGTGTGTGTGTGCATGTGTGTGTGCGTGTGTGTGTGTGTGTG
Organism: Typhlomys cinereus; assembly: GCA_023101885.1. Classification (NCBI taxonomy): domain Eukaryota; kingdom Metazoa; phylum Chordata; class Mammalia; order Rodentia; family Platacanthomyidae; genus Typhlomys; species Typhlomys cinereus. The sequence goes on along the minus strand of JALPQD010000231.1, from coordinate 3,301,765 downwards.
CGTGTGTGTGTGCGTGTTGTGTGCACACGCGAGGTAGTTTTGTCAGGAGCTGCTGTCTCCTACACCCAAGACCTCTCAGGACCCTGGTGGTGGGCGGGGTCCATGGCAAAGCAAAGGATGCCAATGCTCGATGGGGGACTCACACCTGCAGCACACACCTGCCCTCCCGAGTCTGCCTCTCTTGATGAAGGTCTCGCATCTGGCTCCGTCTGCCCAGGAAGTCTCTTCCATGCGAAGATCTGTCTTTGCGCAGACCTCTGGCTGGCTGTGTGTGCTGAAGCCCCAACGTCTCGGTGAATCCATAAAGAAAGAACTTGCGGCTTGTCCTGGCCTTGGTCACTATTTTTTTAAGGGCGGGAGGTCTTTCCACAGCTCCACATTCTGGGCAGAACCTCGAAGCTTCTCTTACTCTCCTTCAGGACACAGTGTTTTCCCTGGAGGAATCCATTCAGACAAACCCTTCACGTGATTTACTTCTATTTACACATTATGGTTGTGTTTGGTTTTTTTAACCTTGACATCAACACTGCATGATTTTTCCAATACCTTCATTTCATCATTCAGTGGAACATTTATATGCCCAGCATTGGCGATTATAAAAAAAAAAGGTTATAGCTTTGGCCTTCACGTAGCTATGTGAAAACATGTTTGACGTGGCTGCCACCGGGTGGGGGCCAGGGAAGGTTTTCCCCAGGGTTTCCAGTGTTCCGGCAAAGTTTCATTTCTTGGGCTGAGGGTGGACACGTGGACATTTGACTTGATGGTTAGTATTGCTTGCATTCTGCAGATGCCTGACCTTTGACCCTTTGTTCCTGCAGTCAGATGCACAACTAAAAACATACAGCAATGCTGTGCGAGGTCACCCCGCAGAGACGCCTCACATACACACACAGGAATGAGGAGAGAACTTCAATGTTATTCCAATAAGCAGTCAAGACTTAGGATAAAGACTGACGGCGTCTACGCGGGTTTTCAAGTGCTGTTCTCGAATAGCACGCATGGCAGGAAACTTGATGTGCTCTGAGAAACCAGGCTAGGAGCTCAGGAGAATCTCTGATGGTAAGAAACTTCCCAATATTGAGGATGCATACAAAATTCTTGAATAAAATAGGTTCATGGTGTTTGGAAGAACATTCTTAATGAAAGAACACCGTAAGCGCTGTCAAGGGAGTGTTTGCAGGTTGCTATAGGAACACGAAGGAAGAAGAATTCCTACAGATTGTGACATTCAAGCTCAGCCTTAGCGGGTAGATAGACATTCTCAAAGGGTAAAGACGTGCAAAGGAATATCTTTTGTAAAAGCATGGGAAAATAAAACCATGGCCCACTTAGGGAATCTCTGGTATTTCAGAACAAGGCACAAGGAAGCATGATAAAGAAAGAGTCGCCCTAAAAAAAAATTCCCATTGTCCAAGAGATAGAAGGACCAGAAACACGCACGAAGCACTGGGTACTGGCTGGGAGGAAACAGGCGAGAGCTGTGGCTGAGGTACTAACATCACAGAGAGACAGAGAGAAGACTAAAGCCTTGGAGGTGAAGAGGAGGCCAGCCAGAAGACATGCCCATGAGTGGGAACGGCAAGAACTCGGCCTTGGGCTGGACGTGGGGAAAGTGCGTGAGGCAGCCGGGGTGACTGGTGGCTGTGGCTGGACCCGTGGGCTGGGCTGACGCTCCCTTGATGTCATAAATGAAGGGGGCTTGGAGAGATGTGCAGAAGGTACAGTTGACCTCAGATAGGTTGTGTTAAACGTTTCCTGGGAAAAGCAAAAGTGAAAACAACATCAAACCATAATTCAGAACACCAAAGACCCTATATTAATCACCTGGAACCAGACCAGCCAAATCTCTCTCCATCCAAAAGCTCAGAAACCTTGAAGGAAGAGGGGGCAGCGACATTGTAAGAGTCTAAAGATGGGGAGGACCAACGATATGCAAGGTACTCCACACAAGTTAGGGCCGCGGTAGCCACAATCAGACTTTGCGTGACCTACACAATGGCTGACATGTCAATGACCCCCCAAAATCTAGCATGGATCACAGGGGAGAAGGCTCCAGGCAGTAGGATCCTTAGAGGCAAAGGATTAACAGTCATAATAGAGTTCCCATACTAACAGGGAGCCCAAGAAAGGGCTCTGAGCTATGCCACTGAGTCCTGAACCCTCACTAGGGTGGAGGACTCAGAGGAAGGTTTGGCATTCACACAAAAGGATGCTCCAGGGGATGGGAGGGAAGAAGGGGGTGGCACTGAGAGAACAGGAGGTAGGGAGGGGGTGAAGGAAGGGGAAAAGGGGGGGGGAGAATGCAAGTGGGGACTGGGGAGGGGAGGAGGGAGAGAAAGGACTGGGTACCTATTGTGCTTGTATGATTGGGGAAAAAATGTGGGAGAAAAAAGAAGTTTCCCGGGACATCTGACCGCGGGGCAGCGCACCCCCAGGGATGGTGGCACCCGCTCCACGAGTGGACAGGACAAGAGAGTGGAGCCAGGGCACGCAGCGTGGATCTGGAGGGAGATCCAAGCCCTCATGTGAAGGTCAGACAACTTTTGGAAGTCAGTTCTCTCCGTCCACCGTGGGAGCTGGGCGAGAACTGAAGCGGCCAGGTTTGCACTCAGGGCTGGTTACCCACTGCCCATCTCACCCGTCCTGGGCTTTCTTTTCTTTTTTTAATCTTTTTTTTAAAGAAAAACATTACCTTAATTGGTCTACAAAGAATTGATCTGCAAATGTGCCAGATAACTTCAGTCTGAAAGGAAATTCCCCTTTGGGAAGATTTTGTGATAACAGTTTCTGCTGTTCATTTTTTTTTTTCTAAAAAAATTTTTTAACCCCAAATTTTCCCTCCACATCCTCTCAGCCATTCCAAGTGAATTCACTGAAGGAATAGTGAGTTTAGCTTCAAAGCAGAAAAGGTTTACTGCTTATTTTTAATAAATTACTTCGCTTTGATTTTCTGAGCCAGGGTTTTGCCAATAGTCCTGTGTGGCCCAGAGCTTGCTGTGTAACCCTGGTTGGCCTCGCTTGTAGCATCCTTCTGCCTCTGTCGCCCAAGAGCCCGATCTCAGCTGTGAATCACTGTATCTGTCATTAAACATTAATTTTTTACAAACAGGATAAGAGATAAAGGACGAAGCAAGCCAAGGGGTAAGAAAACAGATCGGGCACTTGTCCAATGACAATCTACCAGACTCTCCTCTGGGGTGATTGTGGGTTTTATTTTATTTATTTTTTTGGGGGGGGGGTTAAGGTAGGGTTTATTAGAGGAGAGAAAGAACATAACTCATGGACTCCAGACGTGGAATACCATGAGGGGCTAGGGCACCCCAGAGAACTCATGGACGCCAGGCATGGAATCCATGAGGAGCATGGAATTAGAGAAGAACTCACGGACTCCAGACGTGGAGTGCCATGAGGGGCAGGCGCCCGGTTATGGATTTTAAAAGATATTTCCATATAACTTTTGAATTATTATTAGAGAATGCTGAGACTAGTAGGCTAACTAAAGTCCATATTTTAGACACACTGAACAATTAAATTGTGGATTAATCCCATATGACCGTATAGCTATCTGGTGATGATACATTTCAAACATGTTTGTGTGTGTGTATACGTGGGTGTGCGCGCGCACATGTGCATACAAAAGGGTACTTTTGTGGAGGCCCTAGGGCGACATTAGGAATCACACTGGATTGCTTTGTCTCCTTATTACTTTGCTTTGGTGTTTCCCAAGCTCCGCCTTCCAGGGGCTTAATTGTGGCTGCTGCCATTTCTGCCCAGCATCTTTACATGGGACCTGGGAATCTGAATTCAGGCTTTTGCTTGGAGGCAAAAGCTTTAACCCCTGAGCTGTCTCGCCAGCCCCAGCCCTGTGGTTATGTACATGTTATGTATCACTGTATTTGGCGCTGGGATTCCGACAAGGGACAGGACGGAGCTGGTCTCAAGGAGGGTCCAGCTACAGCACCGAGCAAACATCCTCACGAATGAAGGGTCCACAAATCACTGGGATCTCCCTCCTACTTGAAGTCCATGTTTGTGATGGCCAATCCTTACCGGACTCAACTGGATTTGGAATCACCTCGGAGACACATGTCTGGACATGTCTGTAAGGATGTTCCCAGAAGGTGTGACTGGCAAGGGAAGACTCACCCTAGATGTGGGTGGCACCAGCCCACTGGCTGTGGTGCAGACTGAACATCCCTCTTTGTGTGCTGCTCCACCAAGGTAAGAGCAGGCAGCCTCGTACTGCCACAGGAGAGCTGGCTCCGTTGTCCATGGACTGCACCCCTTAACTGCGAGCCGTGAACCTTTCTTCCCTTCCGTTGCTTCTTGTCAGGTATTTGGTCACAGCAAGAAAAGTAACTAATACGTGGCACTAAGATATGTTTTAAAATAATAGTGCCCCTCTCTCAAACTACCTTTGAAACAACTGTCATTACACCCATGATTGGAAGAGCCCTCAGCCCTCAGCCTAGAAGCTTCCTCTGGCAACAGAAGATGCTGATCACAGAAAAGCCAACTGGTCAAAGTAAAGGAAACAAGTGACTGTGTACTGCCTGACCCTAAACAGAGTATCTAAGCCACCCCGCCTCCCTCTAAGGCTCAGGGAGCATGTGGAAGAGGGTGTGGTAGGACCGCAAGAGCCTACAGTAGAAGAGACGCAAGTGGACAACGATGGCCGCCATAATGCAGATCACCCGCCGCCAGCAATGCTCACCCAGAATTGCCACCCTAATCGCTCCCCATCCAAAGGCTTAGGAAACCTCACAGAAGAGGGAGCGGTAAGACGCTAAGAACCTAAAGGTAGGAAGGTCCGCTATTGGAGAAGACACTCCACTCAAGGCAGGACTGTGCATCCCGAAACTCACTGCGCTGAGACTTGTCCTTACCAGACCTGTAAAATGACTGACACACCAACACGCTCCTATAGACTATGAGGAAATGAGGAGAGATAAAGTTACACAGGGGAAGCCTTGGGACCAGAGCTAGATAAGTGAAGAGAAACACCCCTATCAGCGGGGTGGCCTGAGGCGGGGCAACCTGGTGTGCCACAGAGGCCTGAACCCCCACGAGAGTAGACAAGCCAGGGGGAACCCTGGGGCCCATGGAAGCAGCCAGGCAGGAGGGTGGGTGGGAGTGGGATGCATTAATAAGAGGAAAGGAGACAGATGGGACGGAAGGGGGATGGGGGAAGCAGGGATTAATACTGGATATGTTTGTAAAACTAAAAAATAATAAATTAAAAATAAAAAGACTGTAAGAGCCTGAAGTGGGGCAGGGGCGCGATCAGACACTGTCCTCGGGACACAACAGGGCTGCTTGTATCCGAGCGTTCACTGCAGCTGTGTTTATCCATCCCCACAGACCTACGCGGGAATTGTCCTTTCAGTATTTCATGGAAGGGAAAGAGCTAAAGAGGCCCCGCACCCCTGATGAAGGTTAATGCTGATGGGGAGAAAACACAAGATGCTTCCCCCAGTAGTGTCCCCACGGACCACGACTCCAGCTCCAGCAGGTGGGCAGACACATGCATCAAAGCACCCAGATGAAACCAGGGGGGAGGCGGGGGGGGGCACAAACTCAGAAAAGCTTGAAACTAGGAGGGAGCCTGGTAGAAGGGAAGAGGGTCTTAAGGAGGAGCAGGGGAATGGGACTGTAGATTAAGGGGTGAAAACCAAGTCACTATATTCATGCATGTAACACTAAAATTAACACCAGCTCCCATGCTAGCAGGAATGCAGTGGGCGTGTAGACTTTTCCTACACATGCGTGGGTGTGTACAATGAGAAGCCTGATCTTGAAGTCATTCTCAGTTATGTTTCCAGAATCTAAAGAAGAATTAGGAATATCACTCTTGGACACAATTCAGAAAAACAATTAAAATTAAAGGTGATGATATGCATAAACAAAGATGCTTGCCCTGTCTTTATAGCAGAGAGTTGAACACCAATGAATGAAAGAAGGCTATTGGCTAAGCAATTTAGACAGATCCCAAGAAGAGAAAACAAGGTAGCTGCTAAAGTGGCAATCGTGTGGTTTTTAATTCGTCAATGCTCAGATTCTGAAAACAGAAATTGGGCACACAATTACTTTCATAAGACATGTTCATCTTATATACACGCACATACACACTGCATTATCTTTATTTTATTTAGAAAGAAAATAAAAATGTTCAGAGACTATAGATAAAATTTTTGGCCTAGTGATATCAGATATTAGAAGATTTTATTTGGTGCTACATTTTTTTTTGTGAGGAGTTTTGAGGCTTTATTTGGCCAAAGTGATTTGGTAGCGATAGTTTGTCACGATCAACCCAAGGGTCTAGAAACTCCTGAAGCATTGATACTTTGACATTAGTAAGTTCAACATGCTGGTTAAAAGCCATAGTTCTGCTTTAGAATATTAAACACAGATATCTAACCACAGTCTATTGGTTAAAGATGCCTTTAAAAAATCAGTGTTGACATTTAATAGGGTTTTATTTCCCCATCAAAAAGTTGAGGGTGGGGGCTGGAGAGGTGGCTCAGGGGTTAAGCCTCTGCCTTGCAGGCAGAAGGTCCTGAGTTCGGATCCCAGATCCCACGTATAGACGCAGGGCAGAAGGGGGGGGGGGTGGCCTGCATTTCTGGCCTTGGTAGGGCAGAGCCTGTGAATCCCGGGGCAGAGTAAACAAGGAGGAGGTGGAGGCGTCCATGGTGGTTCCTGAATTCGCCCGTGATTCTACACACACACACACACACACACACACACACACACACACACACTTGAATAAAAATAATTTTTAAAAAATTTAAAAAATCTTAAAAAAAAGTTGAGGGCGGATACGGGACATGTTGGGGAAGCATTGTCTGGGATGTGCCCCTCAATTCTTGTGACTGCTCCTACTGTGCAGTTTTGGCTTTAGAACTTTGTAAGACGTCTCTCTAAAATTGACTGCAGAATTTAAAGGCAAGGTATTTTCAGTTTTAAACCTAGATAGTGGTCGCAGTCAAGACCTGGCAAGGACCAGTGGTTGCACAGAGATTATCAGCGTGGATTATTCCACGTGGCTTATCAGAGAGTCACATGCAAGCAGTTTATGTCCACTGGGAGGTTAGAGTTGAGAACAAGAGGAGAAACTGGAAGCAGATCAGAGCAGGCTACCCCACGGGACAGAGCAGGTCTCCCCACTCCTCAGATGATCTCGGGGCTCAGGCCATCTGAACGGTGCTAGCTAAACTGTTACCTCAGCCCCCTTTATAGCGGATCTTTCCAGAGTGTTCATATCAGAACTCCAGACGTACAGGCTTTGTACTTCTTTTCTCTCCCTCACGCGTGGATTGCAAGATAGTGAAAGGATGAACTTCCATCCGCTAGACACCACACTCATTATTCAAGTCACCGTTCCAAACCCTTTAGCAGCCCGGCATGCCAGCCATTTCTGGCCTGCAGAGAAGCAGACCCTTGGAGGGTCCGGGCAACAGAGGCTGGAGAAGCACAAGTGGCCGTGACATTCTTTGCACCCCCACATGGCAGGGGGGCGACCGTGGGAATAAAATGAACCCAGTGCGTGAGCTGCAGACAGGACTTAGCAGCAGGCCCGAAGTGACTGTGAGCTCATTTCCAAACTTGCTTTTCCTGCCTCCTTCCACAGCAGCTTTCCTAACGCGCCTCGGAGGCCACATCCGTCCATCTGGAGAACTCTACCCTTCCGGGAAAATCAAAATGTCACGTCCCTGCCTCCACTTGCTAGAAAACAGGCCAGACAGCGCGCTCCCAGGGGATGCCAGCGTGCTTCCTTTCAAATGCCACGCAGATTCGTTCTTGGAAGGTGCCGCGTGGTGCCAGGGAGAGCTTCTGGTTGCGTGAGAACCGAGCGGAGAAGAAAAGCACATCACGAGGAATCATGGGCGGAGCTGAAGGAGACGCGTGATGGCAGGAGAAGGTGGTATTTAGAGTCTCCCGGGCCCACCTCCCGGCAGCAGGGGATGGGTCAGCAGGTGACACCCACCGCACCCAAGAAACAGAACTGCAAGAAGATTCTACATAGAAAGCTCTGGAGAGGAGCGGGAAGACACGTGGCACCCGTCACTGTCTTGGGAGGGGACGCACGGCTGGAAGGAGAGGAGGCGCTGGCTGTTCTGCCCAGACCCCTGGGAGGCAGAGACGGAGGAGTCTGGTGCTGCCCCCAGGCCTAGCCGCCTTTGGCTGCTTTTAGAGCTGGGCTGGGCCGAAGAAGGCCAGGGTGGGAGCTGCACATGTCTTTCCTCTCAGTGCTGTGGTCCCCGTGACCCACCACGGATACCCCATGCCAGCCACCATTTGTAAATCTTGATCCCCTGGAAGTTTCCAAAGTCCACTCAGTCAAAAGCTGTGTTGCAGTTAGCCTACGCGGTTGCTGACAAATGACCATCAAACGGCCTAAGGGAACAAAGGATTTATTTTCTTACTGATAGTCGGACTACAGTTCTCAGTCCAGCTTGACAGCTTGACGGGAGAGCACGCACCAATACCAGGGCCGAGGGAACTGGCCACACCATCTCTGCATAATGGCTGAGAGAGGGACGATCCTTACTTGCCAGACCAGCATGTCTGGCCAAGTGTACAGAAGGATGCCGACTCCCTGAACTGGTTCTCTATTTTATTCCAGGACTTAATCCCACCCACCATGGGCTGGGCCCTTCCCATCAGCTAGACAATCTACTGCAGGTTTGCTCTGGGCCCAACTCAACCACTAATTCTCTACAGATGTGCCCAGAGCTCAAACCCTCAACCGTCAAGTTGACTCCTGTGCCCTGACTATGACAGGCGGCTCTCGGCTTCCCATCCAAAGTTGGAAAAGAAGTTGCAATCCAAATTCTCTCCAGAGCACATTCACAGCTTCTGAGTGGTGTGGAACCGGACTCTGAGCGGCCCCCGAGGTCTCCAGAGAGTTAATGACTCATCCGAAGCAGACAGACAGGTCCTGCTTCCCCGCAGCTTCCAGAGTGGGGCTCATTTGCTCAGTGACTTGTGGGAAAAATGTGCCAGGCAACCAGGGCTGGAGGTGAAGGGTGAACACAGAGACTGAAACCAGTGCCAGGGTGGGCGTGAGCAGATGGGCACCAGGCACACAGAGGGCTTCAGTCTGGTCCCCAGTGCCTGGCTCTTGGGGGTAGCTCTGGCCCAGGCGGCCTTGGTATGCAGGGACATCACATGCAAGTGCCCCCGGCCGCTGGGTCCTACGTGGGAAAGAAAAGCAGGGAGAAGTCACTTGGCTTTCACGACTGATGAAACTACCAGACACAGTGAGACTGGTGGCTAAAATGCTAGGTTAGGTTAGCAGTTCAGCTCATTTGTGGGGTGTGTGTGTGTGTGTGTGTGTGTGTGTGTGTGTGTGTGCGTGCGCATGTGTGTGTGTGTACATGTGCATGTGTTCGCGTGTATGTGTGTGTGTGCCTGTGTGTGCATGTGTGTACATGCATGTGCGTGTGTGCGGTATGTGTGTGCATGTGCATGCATGCCTGTGTGTGCATGTGCGTGTGTGCGGTATGTGTGTGTGGTATGTGTGTGTGCGCATGCGTGGACACAGAAGTCACCTGTGAGCCCACTGTTGAGCGCGGGTCTCCCACTGAATCTGGAACTTGCCAGTTTCGGCTAGACTGCTGAGACCCAGGAGGCCCCTTTTCCGCCTCCCCAAAACGGGGATAGCCATGTGTCACCACGCCCAGGTGTTTGGATGGGGATCTGAACTCCTATCTTTATGCCCACACAACAAGCCCTTTACTCAACGAGTCACCTACTCAGCCCCCAACATTAGTGATTCTGAGTGACGAAAGATGCATTTAGCTATGTTCTTATGTCACACGTGGCACAAATGGCAGTGTGGTCCTAATTTGCCTTCAGACATACCAGAGGGAAAGGACAAAAATCATTAAAAATCTTGGGTTTAACTGATCAACACTTCATACATGCCAGGGAAGAGTAGGATGGAAGTAAAAGTTCGTGACATCTAAGTGAGACATATATGATCTCTATTTGAGAAAAAAAATGGAGGAAAGCAAAAGTAGCTTGTTTCCAGAGAAGAAAACAATTTGGTAATATAACACTCTTTAAAAACTTATACAATGGGGCTGGAGAGGTGGCTCAGGAGTTAAGCCTCTGCCTTGCAGGCGGAAGGTCCCCAGTTCGGATCCTAGACCCCACGTATAGATGCCAGGCAGAAGCGGGGGTGGTCTGTGTTTCTGGTCCTGGTAGGGCGGAGCCTGTGAATCCTGGATTCCCGAATTTGTCCGTGGTTCTACATGCACAGACACACATACACACACATATACACATACACGCACAATTGAATAAATAATAATAAAGACATTTTTAAAAACTTATACAAATCTCTACTTTTAAAATTAGCTATTTGACAGAGCTAGAGGGATGGCTCAAGGGTTAAGATTTTGCCTCTAAAACAGAAAGACCCAAGTTTGAATCTCAGGTCTCACACGGCAGCCTATACTTCCTGCCCTGGTGGGTGGAGCCTGGGAAATCCTAGATCAAAGCAAAAAGGAGTAGAAGCAATCCAGGATGGTTTCCAAAGTCATCCTTGGTACTCCACATGGACACACAGTGCCCTCGCACACACACACACACACACACACACACACACACACACACACGCACACGCACATGCTAAATGAATTAGGAAAGAAAACTAGCTATGATAAAATACTCCTTCGAGCTTTGTGATCTATCGGAGAGAGAACAGGGTTTGAAATTAGATAGAATTTAGATTTGACTCTTGTCACTATTATTGATTGCCTGATTTTAGAAAGGCAATTTGGCTTCTCTGGACCTGGCAATCTTATCTGTAAAACAGATAACAAATCTTCTTTATGTACTTTAATGAGGATGAAAGAGAGCGTTTCCATGGAGGCCGTATTTAGTTAGGGGCAGGCACTGGGACCAGAGAGGTGGACAGAAGTGTGAGTGATGCGCAGGCTTTCCCAGCAAACATTTTTAAAGAAAGAAAAGAATGGCAGCTCCTGTCCCTGCGCTTGGCGATCTTCCTTGGCAATCTGTAACCCTTGCATCTGTAGTTTTCTGTATGACGCTTGCCCCCTCTTCCTTGCACACTGGATCCATGGATACCACTATCTTTGGCATCTCTGTTGGATGTCCAACGGGTGCCCCAGCCCTGGCTTTGGGCAGATCTCTTTCCAGTCTATTCCACTGTCACCTATTATCGCTTTGTCTCTATGTCTCTATGTATTTATGTACCTATGTATGACCTCTTATCTATGTATTTATGTATTTTTCATATATCTATTCATTATCTGTCATGGATCTATCATCTATATAACTCTATTATCTATCAGGCATCTATCTATAAACTATCTATCATTGACTTTCCATCTATCTATCTATCTATCTATCTATCTATCTATCTATCTATCTATCTATCTATCTATCTATCTATCTTTCTATCTACCTACTTATCTTCTATCTATATGCCTGCCTGCCTGTCTATATAATCTATCCTCTATCTATCATATTTGTGCATGTGTGTAGTGTGTGTACATGAGAGGGGGGCAGTGTGCACAAAGGCCAGGTCGGGTGTTCTGCTGTGTCATTCTCTGCCTCATTTCCTTGAGACAGATGTCCCACTGACCTGGAGCTGGTGGTCCGCAAGCCCCAGTGGTCCTCTGTCTCCACCACCCACATTGCTGGGTTTCTGAGTGCAAGTGGGGATTTGAACTCGGGTCCACGCACTTGCACACCCAGTGCTCCTACCCACTGAGCCATGTGCCCAGCCCCATCCTTCCCCATCTTTGTGGGTGACCTCTCTGCCCTCCAGCAGTTTGAGCTGACAGGTTTCTTATTGTTGGCTCTTGAATCTCATGGTTCAGTCTATCAAATCTGTCAGCAAATTCTACTCGGTCTCCTTCTCCCGAACCTGCTGCACAGGAGTCCTGCGTCTCCACCTGTCCAGGCAGGCTTCTTGCTCCTGGACCTTTGCATTAGCCTCAACCTGTCTCCCTCCTTCCAGCTGCCTCCCTGCAGAGCAGGAGCAGCCAGTGTGTGTGTGTGTGTGTGTGTGTGTGTATGTGTGTGTGTGTGTGTACCTGTGTACCTCTGTGTGTGCATGTGCACGCGTGTATACCTGTGTGTGTACTTGTGTGCGTATTTGTACCTCTGTGTACCTGTTTGTGTACCTGTGTGTGCGCGTGTACCTGTGCACCTGTGTGTGCATGTGCGCGTGCGTGTGTACCTGTGTGCACTTGTGTGTGTATGTGCACCTTTGTGTGTACCTGTGTGTGCGCGTGTGTGTATCTGTGTGTGTGTGCATGCGCACGTGTGTGCGCGCGCGTATCGGGGGCTCTGTGGAGGCTCACGAGTGGCGTCAGGAATCACCCGTGGATTGTTCTACCTTCTTCCTGCTGTGCTCTGCAGCTTCCCAGGCTCTGCTTCCAGGCCAGAGTGAAGAAAGATGCGCCTCAGCCATGTCCAGCCATGTTTACATGGGACCAGGATCTGAACTCAGGTCACATTACTTGCAAGGCAAAGGCCTTATTTAAGCCCTGAGCTGTCTCTCCAGCCCCAGCGGAGCATCTGAAGAAGCAAACTGATGGAGGTAGTTTCCCCACCTAAGCATTTCTGGGGCATCCCTCACTGTGACCCCAAGGACTTGGTGTAACATGACACCTTCCTAAGCCCCGGATGATGTCTTCTGTCTTCACCCCTCTTCTCTCACCTCCTCACAGTCCTCTAATTTCACCCGAGAGCCTTCGCTTGCGTTGGAAGTGCTTCAGATCCTGCTTCAGGGTCCTTTCCAGCCTCTCATAACATGACGCAGAGCTCCTCCCAGGTCAGGTGCTGGGCAAACTCCCTCACGTGCTTTCTTTTCCTCCGGGGCATTTGATCTTCTGGGGCTGGAGCGGTGGCTCAGGGGTTAAGCCTCTGCCTTGCAGGCGGAAGGTCCTGAGTTCGGATCCTAGATCCCACGTATAGACGCCAGGCGGAAGCGGGGGCGGCCTGCGCTTCTGGTCCTGGTAGGGCGGAGCCTGTGAATCCCGGGGCAGAGTAAACAAGGAGGTGGAGGTGGTCCAGGGTGGTTCCCAAATTCGTCCGTAGTTGTGTACACACACACACACACACACACACAAACACACACGATTGAATAAAAAATAAAATATATAATAAATATCACTCATCTTCTGTCTTTCTGTGAAGGTGCAACACTTGTGTTTTAGTCCTTGCCAAATCCTAATGCCTGGACTATAGTTATGTGTGATAGATGTTCAATAAAAATTTGTTGGATAAGTTAATTAATAAATTTGCAAGGACAAAAATGAAATGGAGCCTAAAAGAAGGATAGTTATTAAACATATCCAGGTACATTCCCTTTTTCTTCTGGCAGCATTAAGGATTGAACCTATACAAGGCTTCGCCACAAAGCCTCTACCATTGAGCTGTATCTCAAATCCTCTACCATAGTACATTCAACACTAATGATCAAGATTCTGAAGATACTTAATGCCACAGAAATATGAAAAACTAAAAATTACCTCAAAACGTCTATTTTATAATCTTGAAAGGAACATAGTGAAATCTTAACTGGTCCTCTCCAAGTGATAAGTTTATAAGAGATTTTTGATCTTGCTTTGTACATTTCCAAGTATACATTTCAAAATATTTCTTTCATAATTGAATAATACTGTTTGTTTACAAAATCCATAATTTTCATATATTTAAAAAATGCTCAATGGAAATGGGATTACCATCATCATCACAACTTGTGTTTTTTTCCCTTAAGAATCAGAAAGAACATTGTGAACGTGCTCCATCTTCTGCGTACATTGTCGTTTCCAGTGGTTCCCTTCTTTTTGAGACATGATCTCATACAGCCAAGAATGATCTGAATTCCTGATCCTCCTGCCTTTACCTCCTGCGTTCTGGAATTACAGGCGATTTCTTTATACATTATGATGGAGATAAATAAGCAAGTGTGAAGTTAGATAGGTTCAGATAATTTGGTCTCTTTTTTTTTTTAAGATTTTTTTTATTATTTATTCAACTGTGTGTATGTGCGCACGCGCGTGTCTGTGTCTGTGTGTGTGTATGTCTGTGTATGTGTAGAACCACGGACGAATTCGCGAACCACCATGGACGCCTCCACCTCCTCCCGCCCCGGGATTCACAGGCTCCGCCCTACCAGGACCAGAAGCGCAGGCCGCCCCCGCTTCCGTCTGGCGTCTATACGTGGGATCTGGGATCCGAACTCGGGACCTTCCGCCTACAAGGCGGAGGCTTAACCCCTGAGCCACCTCTCCAGCCCCAATTTGGTCTCTTTTTAATCTTCATTTGCTCATCTGCAAACCAGGCTAGCAATATCTCCAGCGTAGTACTCCTCTATGGATCAAACTGTGTATGTGTGTGTGTGTGTGTGTGTGTGTGTGTGTGTGTGTGTGTGTGTGTGTGTATCTTGTATAATTTAAGTACTTAATGAAAATCTATAAATTCCAAGAAAGCAGAGGTGTTTTTGCTCCTGACATTTTTGGTTGCTATAATTATCAACCTTTAATTGTGTCTTGGATAAGCCTACAGAACTTGCAAAGACTAAATCATTTGTCCAAGTTCACACAGTTCGTGACAGCAGCACCGGGCGGTTCTGTGTGTGTCTCCACGCAAGAGCTACGCTCATGCTGCCTCTAACCAAGGAGGTGAGTTTCCCCCCATTATTAGAACACAACACTTGAGGCAAGAAAATGCATAGAGAACACGGGTGTGTTTAGTTCATGGTTTGGAGTCTGAGACTCCAGCTCTGACATGGGATCCTGTCTCTGTTACGTCATGGGAGATGGCAAAATGAGAACATGGAGAGAGAGGAAGTCAGAGAGAGAGAGAGAGAGAGAGAGAGAGAAAGAGAGAGGGAGAGAGAGAGAGGAAGGGAGAGAGAGGAAGTCAGAGAGAGAGAAAGAGCTGAGGGAGAGAAAGAGAGAGAGAGGGAGAGAGAGAGGGAGAGACAGGGAGGGAGAGAGAGGGAAGGAAGGAGGGAGAGAGAAAGAGGAAGAGAGAGGGAAGGAGGGAGGGGAGAGGGAGAGAGAGGGAAGAAGAGAGAGGGAAGGAGGGAGGGAGAAAGAGAGAGGGAGGGAGGGAGGAGAACTCAGGGGTCCACAAACATGAACTAGTCCAAGCTCTCTGTCATCAAGAACCTAATCACTTTCAACTCAGGTCCACTCCTTGAAAACCCCACAACACCGTCCACCACCACTACCAAGAACCAAGCTCACAACGTGTGAACCGTCAGGAGACACGGTCAAGTCATAGACATACCACAGAACGTAGCATGATGTGCTGCGGTTTTATCCTTCCCGAATCAATGAGTAGGTTTAAAACTATCTGCACCCAGATGCTTTTTTCTGACGCTCTGCTTTTGATGAATGTGTGAACAAGAACCATATGTCTCAGAGTGAGATTCTCATGAAGGATGCACAGCGTTATCTTGTGGGTAACTTTCTGTTTATAATCGCTTCACTCTTCAGTAAGGCCAACTCATAACCACTGGACTCAAATAACTGCCCTTTAGCATCTATGTCTCCTAATTAGAGAATGTAAGTCTTCTGGCTGTCCTTGAACATGACAGTTGGTATATATCAACCTTCATCCATACTTGTTAACGACCAACCATCTTTCTGTGAGTAATGTTTTCCTACTAGAAGTAGAAAGACTTTGCAACTTCCTGTGGATCTTTTGTTATAAAGTTAATATTTGCAGGCTAAATTGTGGTATATGCTACAATAAGTTCTTGGTTTCTTCTGGTTGAATTATGATAATACATTAGGAGTCTCATGTGAATCTCTAAAACTCATTGTAATTCACAGCAATTCAACAGTCAAGGCGGTGTATATTACAACTGCCAATCCTATTCACCTCCACCAAATGCTAGCTTGCCGAAGGGGCTCATTCTCATCCTCCTTAAATTATTCAAAAGATTTGTCATCTCTTCTATAGATAAGATGACTGAGACTTAGAGAGGTTGAAGTGCCTTTTCAAAAATCAGACAATTAACGATGGGCTCAGGATTCCAACCAAAAATCTACCCAATTCCAAAGCTGTTCTTTCTTCAATAGACCGTCTGAAATCTACTCCAAGGAGCATCCATCTTACCACAAACTAGTTTCAAAAATAGTGATGAAGGGTGCTGGGGAGACGGATAAGGCACTTGATATGGAAACATGAAGACCTGAGTTCAGATCCTAGAACTATGGAAAGAGCCAGATAAGTGTTGGGGCCTCTTGTAGACCCACAACTCAGGAAACAGAGCCGGGCAGGTAAGCTGGGTAGACCAGCCGATTGGCAAGTTCTGTGTCAACTGAGACATCTGCTTCAATAAGTGATGGAGAGCACAATGAAGGACACTCAGTGTCACTTCAGACCTCGACATGCATGGTACATATGTACATGTGTACCCCTCACATGCACCCTTGCATATATACATGCATGCACCCTACATACACACACACATACACACACACTCAAAGATAGAGCTAAATGTAATTTTTTTTTTAAATAGGGTCTTACTAGCATCCTGGGCTGGGATGATTCCCAAGCTTCCTGTCACAGCCTCCCATTAATTTAGCTATTTCAGATGTGGTGTTTCTAAGTTTTCTGCCTGATGTCAAACTTTCATATTTGCTAACACTCATCATTTCTATGCTAACAGAATCAAGACAGATTTGTAGGACCAAAATTGTTGAGTCAAAAGGGATGCATATTGCATAAGTTTTTTCTTTTGCGCGTGTGTGTGTGGGTAAAGTATGTATGTATATATGTGGCAGTAAGTATGTGTAGAAGAGGCCATTTTAGTATGTGTGCACCTATAGAGGCCCAAGGGTAACTTCCAGAATCACCCTAGATTGTTCTACCTCCTTTATTGCTTTGCTCTGGGGTTTCCCAGACTCCATCTTCCAGGACTGGAAATTTCCACCTGGAATTTTTGTATAGAATCTGCAAACCCAGGTGCTTTCGCTTGTGAAGTAGAGGCTTTAACCCCTGAACAATGTCTCCAGCCCACTGTATAAGCCTTTGACTCCTATTACCAAAGTATCATTCAAGGTAATACCGAACATTCTGCTTTGAGGGAATTTCTTCCGTTGATACATACAAAACAGTAACTTGTTCACATTTTTCTAATGACTAGTAGAAAGTTTTTATAATGTGCTTACTGACAGTTTTCATGTCTCCTTTACATTGACTCTTAATGGCCTGATTAGAATAGGTTTATGTACAGGAATGGTATTAAAAATATCACTTTCATAATTCATAACTTAGTTGTTCCATTGCTGAAGGCCCGTGGCGGGAAACAGTTCTGTAATATTTGCATCCATAAAGAGTGTCTGTATTGATGTGACAGTGATTTTTCTGGCAGCCAAAGAGATTATGCATGCTTGGATAGAAGGTGATAGTCTTGAAGAATTGTAATATTGACCTCCAGTGAAAAGAACATGTAAAATAAGCCCTTATCTAAACTATAGCATACAAAGAAAACCCGAAAAGAATGATTGAGCTTTTCTTCCAGTTAAAACATTGCGTTTCCTGCACAAAATGCTCTAGTAACTAAAAATCCTGTATGTATTTCTCGAGAATGAGTAGCAAGCTTGTCAGCTACATTCTTCTCTTGTGATGATATAATACACGGCGGTAAAGAAAATGACAAGGCTGGCATGTCGGCAGAACTTGCTGTGTGGGCCTCGAGCGGTGGTTCCCTGGGCAAAGCATGAGAACTGAGATCCCCAGAACCCATGCCGAGCCAGGCGCAGTACGGCTGCGTGTCCCCCTGTGCTTGACAGTAAGCTTGCAGCAGGCTAGTGTGAGCACAGATGTGAAGCAGAGCGCTCCAAGCCAGGCAGGAAGGATGGACTCTGGCGATCATCTTCTGACTGGCACACGTGTGCTGTGACATGTGTGCCTGCACACACACATACACACATGTACACACACATACACATGCACATAAAATATATACATATCACACACACACCACACATGCACACATATAGATAAAATATGTACATATCACAAACACACATGCACGCATATAGATAAAATATTTACATATCACACACACACACAATTTAAAGAAAGTACTTATTCCGTGTGCTTGCATCACCCTAGCTAGACACTTTGATGAACGTTCATTCCTCTCTGCTGCTTTGTGCTTCCTACAATGTGAGGTCAATACTGTTGGAATCTCCTTCCAGAGAGGAGCAGCCTGAGGTAACCTGACCAAAACACAGCAGCCCTGGTGGGACTGTCACACTCACAGTCTGGTTAACAAGCTGGACTTCACGCCCACTGCTTGGTACACATTATTTCTTTTCTCTCTTTTTTTATTTTTTAATTTAAAAAATTTATTATTATTATTATTATTTATTCAACTGTGTGCATATGCGTGTGTTATGTGCATGTCTGTGTATGTGTAGAACCACGGACGAATTCGCGAACCACCATGGACGCCTCCACCTCCTTCTGCCCCGGGATTCACAGGCTCCGCCCTACCAGGACCAGAAGCGCAGGGGGCAGATTGCCCCCGCTTCCTCCATGGTGTCTATACATGGGATCTGGGATCCAAACTCAGGACCTTCCGCCTGCAAGGCGGAGGCTTAACCCCTGAGCCACCTCTCCAGCCCTCTTTTCTCTCTTTTACGTACGATAATAGCATCTTTACTGTTTAATTCACTTGAGTTGGGGGTTCTTTTACACTCAGATGAAAGCTTCCAAGCTATTTTGCAGCTTAATTTGTTCATCTCCAAAGGTTGCATAGAGAGCTTTTTTGTCTGGGCTTGGTAAAAATATTTTCAAGTGTGCTGATAATTAGGATGGATGTAAAAATTTTAGGATCTTGACTATTTCTATCATTGGAAGAATTCCTTATTCTCATGCACATTATTTCATTTACTCTGTGTGTGTGTGTGTGTGTGTGTGTGTGTGTGTGTACATTGCGTGTGCCTGTGGAGGCCCAAGAGTGACTTCGGGAATCACCCTGGATTCTCTACCTCTTCATTGTTTTGCTCTGGGGTTTCCCAGGCTCCGCCTTCCAGGTCTAGAAAGTGCAGGCTGCGGCGATCTTGGATCTGAACTCAAGTTCTGCTTGTGAGGCAGAGCTTAACCCCTGAGCCCCCTCTCTAGACCCTTCGTTTACGCTCCCCAGTGATCTTTGGACAGGTTGGTCTCTGCATTCTGAAGATGGGCATATGGAGTCTGCCCTGCACCTAGGGGTAGCAGGTGGCAGAATGCACATTTGGCCCCGTCACCGAGAGCAGAATAGAAGCTCTTTACTCTCTGTACCCCCTAACGTTGAACTGGCTGATCTGCAATTCATTCTAATATATTCTGAACTTGGATTCTTTAGGTTAGGGATTTTCTCCTACCCTGGCTCCATTCATTCTATCTGCCTCAGATGACATACGGCGCTTGGACAACAACTCTGAAGGCAAGGTTTTTCTCTTAATTGGTCCATGGTTTAAGGACACATATTTTGCTAACAGTTAATGTGGTTCCATTTATCTAGATTATCCTTCCATCCCTCAATCATCTCTTGGACCACATGAGACCTCCTCCTCCCAGGAACCCTGTCGACATGATACTTGCTGGGGACCCAGCACTCGGCACACTGCCCAGGAAACTCACTTCAAGACCTTCCCTCACAAAGCTAAGAGAAGATAAACCAACAAGCAATGCGGTGCTAATGAACCAACACACGAACCAACCCCACACTTTCTCCAGGACCCCACTTCCCACCTGTCCCTTTGCAGGGAGATGCCTTGAGTTTTCCACACTTCCCACTGACTCTGTTTTCTCACCACCCACGTCTGCCCACTCCAATCTGGCGTCCATGTCTGTCTTTCCACCCAACGAGAAATGGACCACGTAATTCGTGAGCTTCCTTCTGACCGTCAAAAGGAGTGGACTTTTTGACTTCCCAGAGATGTTATGGGCACCTGTCTCCTGTCTCCCCAAAATGCTTGTGACTTGGGGTCTCAGACCCCCTGGCCTCCTTTTTCATTCGCATCTTGTACCCCATTTACTTGTGCTCCTGATTCCTCTACCAACCTGGGGAATATTGCTTTGACTCGGCTGCTAGTTCCCTAGGCAACTACAACCCGTCCTTCAGCAACAACGCATCCTCATCCTCGTGCATTAGTGAACACAGACAACCTCACATCTTCCAGAGAGACCCTCTCCCCTGTCCCCTCTCCCCTCTCCCCTCCACTCTCTCCCTTCCCCCCTCTCCCTTCCCCCTCCACCCTCTCCCTTCCCCCCTCCCCTCTCCCCTCCACTCTCTCCCTTCCCCCCTCTCTCCCCTCCTCCTCTCCCTCCCCCCTCCCCTTCCCCCTCCCCCCTTTCCTTTCTCCCCTTTCCCCCCTCTCCTTCCCCCTCCCCCCTTTCCTTTCTCCCCTCTCCCTTCTCCCCTCTCCCTTCTCCTCTTTCCTCTGCCAATGGCATCCTTGGGACTTTTCACCCAAACTCTTCAGATCTGCAGCTTTTAAATTTTATTGCATTCCCCTTGGCCCCACTACCAATCTATCATCTCCTGAACTCTGACAACTTTGAAGTGGTTAATTCCTGGCAGAATTCACAGAGGAAGAAAAAAAATACTGACATTGAATTTGACAGTTTGACCAACACCAAATAAGACCAAATAAGCAATGGGAAGGGAGCGAGTGAGGGAGGGAGCTAGGGGTTTGTGGAGTTCGGCTAAGCGAGCTGAATACTTTCCCTCCACAGAAAACATTCCACTGGTTTCCGGTAGATACCACCCTGCTGTGCCTGGTTTGTGTGAACTGAATTCCCTCATTTTTCATTTATTTGAACTTGCTGACTTACTGCTATTTTTCAGATCTTGAATCCATGTAAGTTTTTAGTAAATTTTACTTCTTTTTTCAGATTATCAGTAGAATATGTCAGAGTAGAAAGTTTTACAGAAAAAGATAAAAGCCATTCTTGATTTCATTGCCCAGGTATAACTAAACACACGAACTTTCCATAGTGACATTAATTATGCAAAAGTCCTTGTATATGCATATGGCAAAAGAAAGCAAATTCTTCTATAACCTAAATAAATAGGAACTGAAGGGACTCTGATTTTTGAGTTCTGGGAAGTTTTTTCATCAGTAAAATATTGTTTTGATTTAAACCAAGGTTGAAAAAACAGGCCTTTTCTTTCTTCCCTCTTTTCCTTTCTTCTTTTTTTGGGGGGGTACAGTTTGGAAACACACTATTGGGCTGGCAAATCACATTATTGTGGTTAAAATTATACTGTATCTGAGGTAAGAAAAAAGTAATTCTTTGAAGCATGACTCATTTTAAAATGGAAGGAGCCAAAGATAGAAGGAACTTGAGATCTGAAAACTTCCTTTAAATAATTAAGTAAAGTTCAACTTGTGTGGGATGGGCATTGAAGGCTCTGTCTTTTACAACTGGGGTTTTATCTGGCCTCATGCTGCAAGCTTTCTGGGGTCAGAAGTTAGCTGGGTATTATCTGGATTCCCCCCGAAATGATCCAGAGAGGGCCAAGTGATACAATGCTTAATTAATATGGGTTTCCAATTCCCCAAGCATGTGGGTTGGAACAAATAATGAATAGCTTCATCAGTATGTTCAAGACGTGATTTACAAAAGGCTCATGTGTTTTCTAATTTGCTATGCATGTAAATTTTGTGAAACAAAAATACTAGGTCACCGCTGAGGAAGCTTCTAGATGGTAAAGCAATGCCTGAATGACTCCATGCAAGCATACCAATGACATAGTTTGAGCATTAAAAAAAATAAAAAACCAAGCACAATATGATTTTAACCACCATATTATTAAAGTATCAGAAAAACCAGCATGAAATAAGCCAAAATGTTGTCCATGGTTGTTTCTGGGTTGTTTCTGCATTCCTCGCCCCCGGCAACCACCCGTGCTTAACATCCATAAGCACATGCATGGGCACACACATGCACACTTACATGCATGCCTGTGCACACACACACCACCTCCATAAATATCACTTGCAAAACTTAACATTTTTATAAGCAAAGAAATAAAAACAGAAGCAAACAGACGCCGTCTCCCCCTTTTGATATTAACTTGAAAGTTGCTCATCCTCCAGCAAGCTTCGGCTTGCCAATGTTAGGAAAGAGGGAGGACAGAAAATAGCTTGGCGTGCATCTGCCAAGACAGATTTTGTGGCTGACATTTTTTTTCTGAGAAATGCCTCCATTAAAATAAGTGGCTGCTGGCGTTGCCTCCTGATTTAGCCATTCTGAAAAGAAATGAGTACGTGGCTCTCGGGTATGGGTCTTAAGTTTCTCAGGGAGCCCAGAACTCTGAATGGATGTACTGAGCCCGCAGCATGCGGAAGAAGGTACCTGCATCTCGCTAAAGCACACTTGCATCCTGCGGTTCAGCATCATGAAGCATTCGAGGGATGAGAGCATTACTGTTACTCACTGTGTACGTGTGTTTTGAGAGACTCATTTCTAAGTGTTTTGGAGCACAGGTTATAGCTCGCATATGGTAACAGCTACAGATATGTTCAGTTAGCACCCAAGAAGTATATAATGACGCCTCTCTGATACTTAATTAATCCTGCAAGTCCAGGCCTTCATCCCTCATCTACAGATGAAGTTCTTGAGCTACGAAGGTAAGAACTCGCTCGCCTGGGTTCAAGCTCTGGTCTTCGTGGACTTGAAGTCCGGGACGACGGCATTGCACTATATTTTGCCCGGAATATTTCTGTCCCTGGTGGCACTTCCCTAGGCACAGCGGAACTCAAGCAGGGTTTGGGGCGATACAGGCAGGAATGGAGCATGGGGCGGACGGCCCTTTCCAGCATGGCTACCTGTGAAAGTTTCTTTAGGAGGAAGAAAGAAAGAGACGGGAACACAGTGAAGGTGAAGTTGGAGGAAGGAAAGCGAAAAGATGCAACACTGAGAGCCTGTGAACTGGCTTCTAGAACGTTCACAGCTGGCGACAGGTTTGGTGACACTTCCTTTGACTGTTGAGCTACGTTCAGTTTTCTCAGTTTATTTCAGAGGAGTGGCAGACACCAGAGATTTGAAAAGGTCACTGGAATATAGGTGTCTCTCTCTCTCTCTCTCTCGTCAGAATTCAATAGGTCAAAGCATCGAGATGACCAAGGCCACAGCCGTGTGGTTGCCACAGCACTAATAATACCTCCCAGCAAACAATCACGATGATGACTCTTCCTCATTCACCCTTCACGGTCCACTGTGTGGTAGCAGGGAGGAGCCTGGGCTCTCAGGGGAGAACAGAGGTCCAGGGGGCTTCAGGACTCTGCGAGGGCGGGAGTCGGCGGGCACCCTGACTGTGACTTTCCTGACTGCTTGCTGAAGTTGGGATCCCCCTGCCCATGTTTCTCCTTTGACATGTCTTGTTTTCATTTGGGGCGCCATTTCTCCCCTTTTTAGTTTATTGTTGGCTCTGTGTCTTCAGAGCCAGGATGTGATGAGGGTACTAATGTAAGTCCATGGTTCCTTCCAGAGATAAAGCACCTACTGTGTGTTGTACCAGGCAATGTTCTAGCTGTCCGTGATGGGATGGAAGAAACAACCAGTCAAAAATCCTTTCTTTCCTGGAACTTTCAATGACATTGTGTGGTGTTTCTGAAATCCACATCATTTCAAGAATTGAAATCTACTCTATGGAAATATAGGTCCCTCAAGTGTAAGACTTACAGACTGAAAGAAGAAAAGCAAGAGCTAAAAGGAAACAGTGCGTTTATGCGACATGAGGGCTACAATCTCACCCCATGTGCCTTAGCATCAACTGCAAGCAGGTAGGGGTCAAGGTTTCCAAGTCCAAATACTCTTTTGGCTTTGCTTTCTCTTGTTCTCTTATGAGCCTGAAGTGTGCACTTAATGGGGGTCTCCACATCATTACAACCCACTTTGTTCTGGTCTCCAAGCGAGGTGTGAAGGCAAAGATTGAAGATGACTGCAGGATGAGTGATGAGGAAGATGTGGAGAAGAACGATCTAGACAGAACTGTAACAGCCAGACAGCAGAATCATGGATCAGAGGAGATGGCCTGTCCCTCGAGGAGGCCTGTCCCTCGGGGTAGCCTGTCCCCTCGGGGTGGCCTGTCCCTCGGGGTGGCCTGTCCCTCAGGGTGGCCTGTCCCTCGGGGAGGCCTGTCCCTCAGGGTGGCCTGTCCCTCGGGGAGGCCTGTCCCTCGGGGAGGCCTGTCCCCTCAGGGAGGCCTGTCTCTCGGGGTGGCCTGTCCCTCACGGTGGCCTGTCCTTTGGGGTGGCCTGTCCCTCGGGGTGGCCTGTCCATCGGGGTGGCCTGTCCCCTCGGGGAGGCCTGTCCCCTCAGGGAGGCCTGTCCCCTCAGGGAGGCCTGTCCCTCGGGGTGGCCTGTCCCTCGGGGTGGCCTGTCCCTCGGGGTGGCCTGTCCATCAGGGTGGCCTGTCCCTCGGCGAGGCCTGTCCCTCGGGGTAGCCTGTCCCTTGGGGTGGCCTGTCTATCGGGGTGGCCTGTCCATCGGGGTGGCCTGTCCCTCGGCGAGGCCTCTCAAAGAAGACACTGCAAGCAGGACAACCTCGCCAGGCCCAGACAGAGCGCAGGGCTCAAATGAACAGAATGGGTCTACCTATAATGATGGAAGGTAATCTGAGAAAAGAAGCCTTGTGCTGCTTTTCTCTTACAATTTTAATGTCCACAAACATCACTGAATTGCCTACACAAATGATTTTAAGAAATGGGTTGAGGAACCAACGAAATGGACCGGAGGGGGGCCGGGGGGAAGCATCTGCTATACAAGCTTGAAGACCTGGGTTTGAACCTGGGACCCACGTAAAAGGTAGATGGAGAAAACAGTTGTCCGCTGACCACCACACATTCACTCTGATGTATGGAGGCCTGTACACACACACACACACACACACACACCACATAGACATACATCACAGGGATCAATACAAATTATAAAGAAATTAGTTAATATTATTAATATCAAACTGAGACTGATGAATCTTCTTTGTTAATTTTATGAATCGCAACTCTTCCAAATGTGTTCATCAGCTCTTGAGTTTTCTGGCGGAGTTGTTTGGGGTCTCATACGTAGTACTGAACATCCGCAAACAAGGATATTGTGACCTCTTCTTTCCTATTTCGTATTTGCCTTGATTCTTGCTGTAGCTAAGTCCTCAAGCATTATGTAGTACAATGACGGAACGAATAGACACTTTGTTTGTTCCCGACAAGGTGGGAATGCTTCACCGTGCATTCAAGATGCATTTGACAACATGAGTAAGCAGAAGAAAGCTGCAGTCACCCAACGCTGTTCATATGACCAAAAGAGCTTTATACTCTGTGTGGTCTTCTGAGTTGAGTTAGAAATTACTGAACTTTCAATGGCTCAGTTGTAAGGGATTGATTATATCATCTTTTTAGACTTCTGCCAGAGTTAATGGGTCATGAGCGTGCGAATTCTAAAGACTTGATAGAAAAATGAAACGCAAACATTGTCACACACAGTGTGACAGGTGATAGTGCTGACTATGTTTCGGTTTTCATCCGGGAGTTTGGTAGCCAAGGAAAATGACCCACAATGCACAACGCCCTTGATAGCTTCAGATCGAATTTTCAGGCAGGAAACAAAATCTATTATTTTTGTTTTTCTTTTCTTGATCCTAAATTTGACAGCAATTGTGGAAATTGTTGGAAGCAACACTCTATAGTACTTTCTGAGAAATCTCACACAGTGTCCAACACCTTCAAATAACTTGTGAATTGATCATGGTTAGAGGCTGGGCCACGAGGAAAAGCTTGGATTTTTTTTTTTTTAAATCTGAGCTTAATACATTCAGACCCCTGAGTCAATCCACATGAATGAAATTTCAACAAGTTCCTGTTCACATTGAGAATGTGTTGTTGCTGCCTAACTCATTAATTTACTCATTCATTCAACACACACGGTTTTTAAGCTCCTGCTGTGCCTCTGCCTTGCCAGTCCCAGTCCCTGCTGGGCAGGTGCAGGAGACAGGGCTGCTAGACCTGTGCACACTCAGACTTCCTCTTTCTAATTTCAGAATGGCTTTGTTGCTTCGAAGCTCTCTGGAAGCTGAAAACCAGCATTTCCATTAATCTTTGAGCTCTCCACATTAGCTAGAAGACTCAAAGTAATTGCCTACAAAGAAGATGATAAATATGTGCATTCTCAAGGTTATTTTGCATTGTGCTAAATCAAATGTCTTCATTAGAAAAGGGAGGAAATCAACAAGAAATGGGCAAGACTAAGCTATAACTACCTTCATTTCCCTACCTATTTATTCCTTAATCTGCCTTCCCATCATCCATTTCCATTTCTACATTCTTTTGCTCTTCTCTGTGTGTATTTGTGTGTGTGTGTGTGTGTGTGTGTGTGTGTGTGTGTGTGTGTGTGTGTGTGTAGGTGTATAGGTCAATGTCAGCTTTCTGCCTTAATTGCTTTACACCTAATGTTTGGAGACAGGGTCTCTTGCTGGACCTAGACTCACCTACTCACCTAGAATAACTGTCCAGGAAGCCTCAGGGACCCTCCTGCTTCCCTGGCTCCAGTGCTGGAAGTAAAGGAGAATGTCGCCATGCCAACTCATTTTGACATGCTTACTGGGAAACCAAACGTGGATCCTTATTCTTGTGCACCAACCAAGTTATTCGACTGATAGCACTACCTCCGCAGCTCCCAGTCCCATTTCTCTGTGGGACCTGGGATCCAAAATCAGGACCTTCTGCTTGCTTGAGCTTGGTAATGATTAGGTCTCTCCACTCAGAACTTCTAGGTGCCTGGTTGCTTCTTAGAAGTGCAGAGGAACCTGTCCTGCGGCGTTTGGGGTCATCCAATCCATGTGGCCATGGGCGAGACAGGGCAGCTCACTCCACCTCTTAGACCTTCACCCATCCTTCCATCATAATGAGGTGAAACGTCCTGAGGCCACTCACTGACCTCTTCCCTCCATCCCCTGTGTGGGTTTCTTGGGTATGTCTGCACATCTGTCTGTGTCCCCTTCTTAGGTCAAGTTTAAGGAGGAAAGGCATCATTCCTACAGCTCTTCTTGGAAAGAACCTTCCAGAGGCCAGTTGGATGACAGGCAGGATGACAGGTATGGAAGCAAGTCATAGAGAAGAAGACAATAGCAAGCAGGGACACAGCCAAGGAAGAAACCACAGGCCTATTTCCTTGAGAAGCATAGACGCAAATCGCAATGTCTTCTGGCAATCAGAATGTAAGAACATGTGACGATCACGTGCATTGTGAACAAGTTAGTTTCAGTTCATGGATGCAAGTCTGGTTCAGCATATGGGAATCAGTATGTGTGATTCCACATATGAATAGACTTAAGGAGCGAAACAACAGTTACTTCAGTGGATACTGGCACGACTATCAACAAAGTCCAAATGGCCTCTTCACAACATTCCTGAAGAAACTAGGAATGAAAGGAGAACGAAGCATAGGAAAGGCTGCATGTGACAAAGTTAAAACCAACATTACACTAATGCAGAGGAACTGACAGCATTGCCTCTAAACTGGAATGATAATAGAGTAAATAGACTCAGCTTCAATAGCACACAAGAGAAAGAAACACAAGTAGGAAGGAAGAAGTCAAATTATCCTGTGTGCACACGGCATGATCCTAGACTAAAAGTGTTTCTAGGTTAGTCTCCCAAACTATGAGGCCACACAGACACATTCAGTAAAGGGGCAGAATACAAAATCAACATTTAAAAATAAGATGTTTTTCTACACACCAATATGAATCTGCTGGGAAAAAAAAGATATCAAGGAAAAATCACACTCAATAGTTTCAAAAACTAAAGTCATCAAGGACTAAATATAACTGAAGAAGTGAAAGATCTCTACAAGGAAAGGTTTAAAACACTAAAGGAGAGGTTGAAGAAGATACTGGAAGATGGAGAAGGTGGAAAGAAGTCTCACACTCAAAGACTGGCCTAGACTCAAATGGATCTTTATATCCAGAAGTCTATGTTTCATGCATCTCTCTCTCTTTCTCATCTATCTACCTACCCACCTATCATTTATCTACTACCTAGCTATCTTCTGTCATCTACCTGCAAATACACAGCCATCTCTCTCTGTGCATATCTGTATATGTGTATGCGTGTGGTGTGTGTGGCATGTTTAAGTCATGAAACTAAAAGGGGATCATGAGCAGGAATGATGGTACCTCGAGGGAGCAGGGAAAGAGAGGGCAATGGGGTACCACTGAAGTGGGAAGAAGCGAGAGGGAGGAGGTACAGGGGAGGGGGAACAGGAGAAAGGGACACCAGGAGAGGAGACATGAGAAGAGGGCGCATGGTGGGGGAGGCCACGGAGCAGGGAGTGAATGAGAACAGAGAACAAGGACACATCTACATGGACGCACCCGGTGAAACCCACTACAAGTATGGCGGCTTAGACATAAATTTCAAAAGAAGAGCAGAATATGCACAAGACGGGCAATGCAGATTCCAAGCCACTTTGTATGAGTCACCTGAGGTCTGCAGACTCTGATGCTCTTGGGCCCTGGAGCCAGTTCCCCTGAGACCACACGATGACTGCCTCCCGCCACCCTCGGCGCATCACAATCTCAACGGGACGGCAGCTCAGTGGCTCAATGGCACTGCCCAGCACCGTGACAGAGTGCTATGCCATCCATCCACAGCCGGGCAGAGAAAAACCTCGAAGCTCACTGTGTGAGTGGCACCCTACTGAAGGGTACCGCTTTCCCACGCCACCAAATGAACAAGTTGCAAACTGTTCTGTGGTGCTTTGGGACTTTAGCCTGTATTCCATTTCCCGTTTTCTCTGAAGGATTGGGAACGGATGTGGCTGCGCAAAGACCAGCAAGACTGGAATGCAAGTGAGGAGCATGAAGGACCTGAAAGGACCTGTTGTTCATCCAAAGATAATAACACAGGGGCTCAGGTGCCCTGTGGCCTGACACCTTTGCTTTGTTCACTAGGTGAACAAGTTGGGATCAATGATGAGAGGAGCCCTGTCTATTTTATTACAACAGGAAAACCTTAAAGATGGAAGAACGCACAGACAGAAGGATCGTGGGTCCTTAGAGGCACTAAGAGCCATTAGACCAGCCCCGGGTCATCCACCTTTATGCTCTCTTTGGACTCAAAGGAATCAGTCTGCTTGCCTAACGTGTAGCCACTGCAATGAGCTACTCCAGAGCAGATGCCATGCTGTGGTTTCTGTCACTATCTGATTGCTGTGCAGGACTTTAATGGAATTGGGGTCTCACAGTTACAACTTGTGTAGGACTGTGGAGAAAACGAGTGGCGCTAGATACTTCCATGCTGCTTGATGTTTGACTCAGCTCACTAATTTATTAGGGCCACAGATTATTTTGCAATGACCATTAATGGAAAAAAGTGATTGGTGAATTGACCAATTCTGTGTCTCTGCCTAAATTCTAATATCAGTTTACAGGACATCAGCTTGTCAGAGATCTTGTTACAAGGGCGTCTGTCGTCCACAGCTTTGTGTTTTATGGTTTCTCAAAGTTGAAGTCAATCGTGATCCCAAAACGTTACATCGAAGAGGCTCCCTGCCCCCGTGAACTTCCCCAGAGGAAGCGCGCCCAGCCTTCTACTCTTCTGACTTGGCGCTCTGCGTGGTGAGTGACATGTGGACGGCTTCAAGCTGTTTATGTTGACATCATCTGCGACAAGCTCCATCTTTGTGCTTCGAGTGGGCAGATGCTCGGCCCTTCACGCGTCAACAGTCCCGACGGGGGACAGAGTCACCGTCTGGTTTGTCAACACATAGGTGGTGAATGAAGGAAAAACGGTGGCTGTCTGGTGTCAGAGCGCCATGTCAACACACGTCCTCAGTGAAACGGAACCAGCGACTGCAGAAGGACGTCACCACAAGGGAGAGAGGCCGAGGTCCCGAGCAGAGGACACTCGTCGCCTGCTGGGCCTGGGCCAGGTTAGAAAGAGACCACAGCCCGACAGCCGGCCTGGCTGTGTGTGGTCACATCTCCTTTCTGCCGTGTGTGCCGGGAGGAGGGAATTTATAATTCATCTCAATTATTTCACATGAATAGCCCAGGAGATTATGTTTCGTAACATCCATCGAAAGCCCTACAGCGGTAGAAGAATTCTCTCATTGAGCCTTTGCCAAGAAACAGAAATAAAGCGATCACAGCTGAATGGTGTTGGGGATCAATGATGAACCCCCAAGAGAGCAGCCAAGAGCGTCTCCCCGAGATGAGGAGCTGGGGTGGAGCAGAAACACAGAGCCACACGGCCAGTTTAGGTGCCTCCTCCGGCTCCAGAGCCTGGGGAGTCTGGGGCTCGCCTTGCTGACACCAGGACAAGGGACACTGTCACACGCTAGGTTCACAAAAGGCAGGTGAAGACAAGACCCACCTCACCAAGGTTTGGTGCCGAATGGTAAATGTTCTGAATTGTGCCAGGCATGTTGTAAACACTCAGAATTGATGGCTACTATTTTTTAAAAGCACCAAGCATTGACAAGAATTTCTTTTCCTGTCTGGTACGCCTTACCTACCTGTCCTGTCTTCTTTTGGAGAAAGGTACTTAATTTTCAGTTTTTCCTCTCGCTCTGTCTCTCTTTGTCTCTCTCTCTGTCTATCCCTTTTTCTTCATCAATTCTACTTCACTATTGTGCTAAACATGGGAAAAATAATTCAAGAATTTTGCCAAAATATCATTTTCTGAGTCATATTCCCAGTGAGACTGATGACCACACTGTCATTTTTGCGTGTTCATGTTCTCACTGACGCCCGCAATCACAGGTGCTCTTGCGTGCAGAAGTCAGAGGTCAACACTTGTGTCTTTCTCTCTTGCGGTCTCCTCTATCCTTCCCGCCTATTGAGATGGGGTTTCTCTGTGAATGGGGAGCTTTCTGGTTGACTAGGCTGCCTGGCCACAACTGGGGTGATCCTTGCAGTGCTGGGGTTACAGATGTGGAGAAGCCTGGTTGCTAAGGATCTGAACTCAAGTCCTCGCGCTTGAGTAGCCAGCACTTTACCAACGACTCTCCAGCCCAATAACAACACTTCAAAGTGAACTAAGGCCCAAGTCGTGACATCAGGAACGTGTGTGACTCTGCCACTGAAGCCAGTCTCTGATCACGTGTCTTTCCGCGCATCTCCTGCCAGGAACCGGGGTTTATAGGAAACTGACAGCACGACGTGACCTTCATCTGCCAACCATCCACCAATCTGTTTGCTTTTACTATAAAAAGAATTTGAAGACAAGCTGTTACCAAAGCCAGTTCTGTGGACACAGCACTGACATGAACCAAGCTGACTTATTTTTTTTTAATTTAAGAAATACGAGTTTTATTAGCGCTGAGAGCCTGGTCACCAAGGGAACCGCAGCTCAGCCTTAAGATCAGAGCGCATCAGAGCAGAAGAGACAGCACGGTTACTACACGGGGCCTTGCTTGGTACTTGAGATAATAACGATAATAAAAACCTTGTTGTGGGGCTTTGTGGAGTCTCTTTGATGTGTTTGCAGGACTAAAATCAACAGAGAAGCACTGCGTGCATGTGTGTGTGTGTGTATGTGTGTGTGTGTTTATGTGTGTGCATGTGCAAGTGTGCGTGTGTACATGTGTGTGTTTGTGCACATGTGGATGCATGTGTGTGAGCATGCCTGTGTGTGTATGTGTGTGCATGCGTGCGAGTGTGGGCGTATGTGTGCATGTGTGCATGCGTGTGTATGTGTGCGTGCATGTCTGTGTATGTGTGTTTATGTGTAGCCTTACATGTGCCACAGTGTGTGTGTAGTGGTTGGACATCCTTGGGTGTCAGAGTTTGCTTGTCATTTTGTGTGAAATGGGGGTCTCTCCCTCACCCTCCGCCCTGTGCATGCCGCTAACGGTCCACACGCATCTGCAGAGTCTCCTGTCTTGGCCTCCCCGTCTCAGGAACGTCGAGGTCACAGACACGTCCTGTCATGCCTCGCTCTTATGCAGGTTCTGGGAATCTGAACTCAGGTCCCTGTGCTGTAAGCTTGTGCCTGCTGGTCCATCCATGGCTCCAGGGACACGCGTTCCAGGGGAGGGGGAGTGTCCGTTCATTCTTTTTTTTTAAATTTTTAAATTATTATTATTATTTATTCAACTGTGCGCATGTGCATGTGTATGTGTGCGCGCGTGTGTCTGTGTGTCTGTGTGTGCGTGTGTCTGTGTATGTGTAGAACCATGGACGAATTCGCGAACCACCATGGACGCCTCCACCTCCTTCTGCCCCGGGATTCACAGGCTCCGCCCTACCAGGACCAGAAGCGCAGGCCGCCCCCGCTTCCGCCTGGCGTCTATACGTGGGATCTGGGATCCGAACTCAGGACCTTCCGCCTGCAAGGCGGAGGCTTAACCCCTGAGCCACCTCTCCAGCCCGTCCGTTCATTCTTGGAGCCGCTTCTGCATCACAGCAAGAACCCACCCGTGTTTGCACTGTGTGCTCGGCCTTGTCTTTCAGCGCTTTGGTTCCCTTTCTGTGTGAGGGGTCAGCAAATGAAACTCCTGTCTGTGATACCCCTAGAGCTTTGAGAGTGCACGGTGACAGCGTTCGTGAGGGCGCCAGACTCCCGTCTTGATTTCACTCTGGATGTGTCAGAGCCGGGCTCTTGAGACCTCTGCACTTGGTCGGTGGCGAGGGTTACCCCGACACATGGGGTATGTGGGGGTCCCACATACTCTGTTCTCTACTCAGGTTGAAGAGGGGGGTGTTTCCCACGTGCCTGGGTGGCTCTTGAAGGGAAGCTCTAGATCATCAAGCTGGTGTCAGCAAGAGCTGCTTACTGGGTTCAGAAATACTTTGAGCAACTGGAAAGGAAGTCACAGGGTTGTGTGATGCTGTCCTGGGGGGACCGCTGACGGACCACTCAGTGGTTTCCTGGGCTCACGGCTTGCGAGGTATCAAGCCTGAGACTCGGGGGTGGGGATGGCAGGGCAGAGTCTGTTGGCACCAGCCCAAGTCTGGACAATCGGGAGTGAGAGGCCGGAGACCTCGGCGCTCCGTGGGTTTCCTTCTTCCCTCTTTTTATTCC
Source organism: Typhlomys cinereus (assembly GCA_023101885.1). Classification (NCBI taxonomy): domain Eukaryota; kingdom Metazoa; phylum Chordata; class Mammalia; order Rodentia; family Platacanthomyidae; genus Typhlomys; species Typhlomys cinereus. Next base: position 3,268,730 of record JALPQD010000231.1, on the reverse strand, counting down.
ATCCGGCGCTCGGAACGGTGCAGCCTGCGTTCAGGCAGCTCTTCCCCCAGTTAAACTTCTCTGGAACTGTGCTCACAAGCCAAGGCCAGAGGTGGGTCCCCTGGATGACCCCGCTCACGCACAGAGGGAAGATGAGGTGGGTCCCCTGGATGACCCTGCTCACGCCCAGAGGAAGATGAGGCATCTGCAATCTGCGCACTGCTCTCCCCGAGCGCGGCTCCTTTGCAACAGCTCCACCGTCTTTCCCAACATAGCAACTTTAACAGCCGCGGCTCTTTTGTCACTAAACCAAACAAATGGGAATCAGAGAGACAGAATCACGGTACTTAAGAGCAAATACAGCCCATCAGCACCACAGACACAAAATGAAAAAGATTTCTTGCCCGAGGGGCTAGAGCCATGGCTGAGCAGTTGAAGTGCTTGCCAGAAAGCAAAAGGCCCAGAGTTCAGATCCCCAGGGAATGTCAGGCAGGTGTGGTACCGGGCTGTGATTTCAGTTCTGGAAGGTAGAGACTAGGAACCTCCAGGTCAAGCTGGCTACCAGACTACTCTGTTCTTCAGCTCTGGATTAATTTCACACCCAGCCTCAAAAAATTAACGTGGAAGAGTGATTGAGGATGACTCTCAATATTAGCCTGAGGCCTCCACATGTGAACGCACTTCCCTCCCCCACACACGCGAGCTTATACATGCAAAACACATACACACATGCACGTTACCCCCGCCACACACACGTGAAAACGGGACAAAAGACTTCCCGACAAGGATGATTAAAAGAAGGACGAATCTGTCTCTCTAAGCTTTTGAAACTAAAGATAAAAGCAGATATTTAGTTGAGGCTTTAAAATCTATAAAGGAGGTTATCAGTCAAAAACTGTATTGTTTCATATGCCCACGTGTCTCGGATGTTGTGAGAGTCGGCTCAGTGAAACCAGATAATTTTCATAGTTTTAGTAATACTCAAGCTCTGAGACCCACCCATTCATATAAAAGTATGATGAGAAATTATACCTGACATTATGGCAAGTAAAAATCAACATACAAACATGCTAAAGAGGATTCCAACAGACATTGCCTAACATAATAGCCATATGATTTGAACACATGGTTGTGTACAGTCACATGAGCATAATGCAATACAGTGCACATGTGAGGGGAAGAGTAGAGATGGCACTTAGATACCAGCATCAGGCAACAGCACTCAGACATCAGCACTCAGACGCCAACACTCAAACAACAGCACTCAGACACCAGCACTCAAATAACAGCACTCAGACACCAGCACTCAGACGCTAACACTCAAACAACAGCACTCAGACACCAGCACTCAGACGCTAACACTCAAACAACAGCACTCAGACACCAGCACTCAAATAACAGCACTCAGACACCAGCACTCAAATAACACCACTCAGACTTTAGCACTCAGACATAGCACTCAGACATTAGCACTCAGACACCAGCACTCAGACACCAGCACTCAGACACCAGCACTCAAATAACAGCACTCAGACACCAGCACTCAAATAACAGCACTCAGACATTAGCACTCAGACACTGACACTCAAACAACAGCACTCAGACACCAGCACTCAAACAACAGCACTCAGACACCAGCACTCAAACAACAGCACTCAGACATTAGCACTCAGACACCAACACTCAAATAACAGCACTCAGGCAACAGCACTCAGACATTAGCACTCAGACACCAGCACTCAGATACCAGCACTCAGACACCAGCACTCAGACTTGTTTTGCGTTTTTGTCAGATCTTCCAACAACACAGTCAATGAGGAACTAAAAGAAGAAGTAAGAGAGAATTAACTTGTGACCGCTGCAGTCAGTCCGGCCAGTCAGACACAGCTTGGTCACTCGCACAGAACCCAGGCTGGGGACACAGAGGGACATAGCTCAGTGGTGGAGGACTCGCCTGGCAGACACAAGGATCTTGATTCAGTCTCAGGAACCACAAAGCAAATGAAACAACCAGGTCATCTTTGTAGCTGACTAAGACAAATTTAAAGTTAAAAAACAAAAAGAAATGGACATGAAGTTTTACAACCTACACTACGAATTGAGGGTGATGTCCATGCTTCCATAGCATATCTTTCGGGGAAAGGGGAACGGCACCCCTCAGAGGCCCAGAATTACTAGTGAGTTTCCAGAGGATGACCCAGAAAGGAGGCAGGAAGAGAGGGGAGACGGAAATGGTAAAGTGATACCCGCCGAGTTCACGCCCCTCTATGCTCCCAGCCTGTGATACGCTTGCTGTCCATGAGGTCTCACAGCCACAGGGGAGCGGGATGGGAAGGGGGTAAAGAGGGGGGTCTGCATCCATTTGACAGCAAGGCGTGAGACCAGACCAGCCAGGTGGTGAGCGTGCCTGCCAAGGACTCTCTGAGCCTGCAAGGACTTAAATCCTTTCCAGTTCACAGCTGGTTGCGCCCCGTGGACATTACTGGTCAGTGGCAGTGACCCTGAGATTCCAGGAGGGGTCCCAACGCCAGAGGGGCGTTCTGAGAGTCTGAGGGGTCACACCCAGCGCATGGCTCGTGTCGCCCCCACAGACTACAAGCTTAGCAAGGATTGCTGCAGCTGTTGGAATATGCTAGTGAGATAAAGATCTTTATCCTACATTTACCTTTGCAAAGCTTGCTTCAATAAATGAATTCATTGGGAGTGGCAGGTAGAACCCAAGGGGGAAAGAGAACTGTTATTAACTAACAGTTGCTTTTTTATTAAAATCTTCACACGTCTGCGATGAACGAGGATGGTCACTTTTTATTACTAAACTCACTTTAAAAGCAGGACTACAAATACATTGGGACCCCCTAAGTGAACTAGGATCCTAGTTCCAGGGAGAACACGCTTTGGGGGGGCAGCACCGAAGCCCTTCTCTGTTTTCTTTTCTTTTCCATTAAGAATTTTTTTTATTATTATTTATTCAATTGTGCGTGTATGTGTGTGTGCGCATATATGTAAGTATGTATGTATGTGCGTGCAGAACCATGGGCGAATTCAGGAATCCAGGATTCACAGGCTCCACCCTACCAGGACCAGAAACTCAGGCCGCCCCCGCTTCCGCCCGGCGTCTATACATGGGGTCTAGGATCCGAACTCAGGACCTTCCGCCTGCAAGGCACAGGCCTAACCCCTGAGCCACCTCTCCAGCCCTCATTAAGAATTTTTTAATAGAAAATAGAAAAAGAAACAAAATGAGTTTCTTTCTATACCCCCCTCTTCCTTCCCCCACTCCCTCCTCTTCTGCCTTTCTCTCCCTTCACACTGTGCACTCCAGACTGCAGCCTGCATTTCCCAGTTTCCGGATGGCAACTTTGCAAAGCAAATCTGGTAATTAGCAGCGTGTTACCAGCGAGCATCTCCTAGCTCATTTGGCCGCAGTTAACACTTGCTATCCATTCCTTAAATCAGACGCGCCAGCGTTTCACCTCCACGCAAGACATTAGCAGATTAACAATCCCCACTCTGCATTCATTTGGGAAATCTGCTGAGCTTGTGATGACGGACAGACAGCGGGGTGCAATCGGATGCTGGGTGACGCCCTCAAGACTCGAACATGCCAATTAAAACCCTGGCTCTGCTCCTTGCACTTGGCGTTGGTCTGCGGGGTAAACTTTTTTGTCACACTGCAATGCAAGATCAACAGGGGCAACAGAACAGAGAAGGCACCCCAACAATAAGACAGCCATAGATGCAGTCACCTCCGTTTCCTGAATCTTTCCTATAACTCAGTGTTTGTTTTAAGTCCTCAGATATATGAATTCTCACATTGGATGTTGTCTTCAAATCAGATTTACAACTCTGGTGCAGGCACAAATTACAGACTGTATCATTCAAATGTCATGACTGCCTCTGTCTCCAGGCATCTGAGTCTAACCAATAGTTCTTTTTTTTGGGGGGGGGGTATAGAATAGGGCGCTTGAGTGTGCGTGCCTGTGGAGGCCCAAAGGTGACATCAGGAATCATCCAGGTTTGCTCTACCTTCTTATTGATTTACTCTGGGGTTCTCAGGCTCTGTCTTCCAGGGCCAGAATTACAGGTTACAAGCTTGCCTGGCACTTTTACATGGGATCTGGGGATCCGAACTCAGGTCCTTTGGCTTGTGAAGCAAAGGCTTAGACTCCTGAGCCATCTCTCCAGCTGCAAACAAGAGTTCTACGCCAGGCATTGCTAAGGCAGAGGAACTCTGTGTACGGGCTTCATCTGTTACCTGAGATTGGTGGAAACATGTTTTGTGGGGTACCCAGCTTCATGAGGGGCTTGTCAGCCCACTGGGTGAGAAGCTTGGGTCTGGAGGGACGGGGCGGAGGCCAGGGGCGAGTACCAGCTGTCCGCAGCACTTCGGTGCTGTACGTGCCCCGCACAAAGGACTGTCCCTGGTGTCCTGTGCTCCTGTGGGTCTCTGCGACATGGGCATGCGTGTGGTGTGTGTGAGTACAGTCATGCATTTGCACGTGTGGGGGCGGCAGAGGTTGACATTAGGTGTCTTCTTTGATCACTCTCCACTGTGACACTGGGGCACAGCTGCCACCGCGCCCACCTGGCATGGTGGCTGCTGTGCGCCTGGACTGTTGTGTCACTTAGTGGCAAACGCCTTCCCCACGGAGCCATCTCCCCGCTCTTGGCTTGCATCAGAACTGAATCTGACCTGGGTCACTGTCAGCCGGGCAGACCCCACTTCCCTCAGAGGCACCCCATTCTGAACACATAGGGGCCGACGACTCCTTGTCATCAGCTCGCAGAACATCATCGGCATAAAACACACAATGCACCCCAGAAAACGGTAATATTCGCATCACGCTCAATGCGCAGAAAGACGAACGGCCCCCGTTTCAATGCATTCACCCATTCGGGGCATAGCAAACCATCGGAAAACATTTTAGTGAGGTCAGACCTGCCTGTTCATGCAACTTGTTACGATAAACAACTTACCAATGACACTCCTGGCACACACCCCATGCCAACTGCTTCTAACTCACTCAGCTTTGGGAGATTCTAAAAGGCTTCAGAGAAATGGGGCAGATGTTGCATCAAATCACCCAAATAGTTGCTTCAAGATACTTTTTAACTTGGAGGGTCTTGAGATGTGGATGGAATTAACATTAGTCATCTTCCATAAAAATCAATTAAAGCAAAACACAGTGTTTTTTGTGAAAAAAAAATCAACATGACCAAATAAAAGCATATGAGATAAGTACAACTGATTTTTTAAAAACTGATAATGCCCAGTTTCTCCTGAAGCCACATATTAAAACCAAAAGCCTGGAAGGCGGCCTTGGGCTGGACGCGTCGCAGCAGAGCTACTTACGGTCATGATGAGCCCCTTGTCTCGGAAGTACTTCACCAGCGGGGCGGCGTTCTGCTTGAAGTTGGTGAGTCTCCGCTGAGTGGCTTTCAGGTTGTCGTCCGGCCGGCCCTGCTGCTCCGCGCGCTTCAGCAGTCTTTCTCTGAGCCTCTGGTTGGCACAAGCCAGGAACACCACCAAGTCAGGGGTACAGATCTATGGGGAGCAACACGGCAGACAGGTACTTTAACGTGCTGACCGATGCATGTGTGGCGAGCGACCCCTTGTCCCCGGGTCCGTTAGGCAACCGACCACGTCCTGGAAGCTCCGTGCTTGCCAGTGAATTTTTCCTGGGCTGACATTCTATATGGGTCGGACCAGGGACAACCCGTTCCAATGTTGCCCCTGCAAATGCTCAGCCACATGGCGGCATGAGGGGGGCTTCATATTCTAGAAACCATGTTTGCTTGTGCTCGCACCAGCACGCAGCTGAAGAACATTGGAAGCCGAACTCTGTCAAAGTTGGGCAAGCAGATTCCCAAGGGGAGGTAACTACTGCCAGAGACCTGTGGTGCTGTGCATGCCATCACCCAAGCACCTGAGGGACACACAGACCCCAAGAGCTCACTGGTCAGCCAGCGCAGCTTCTGGCTCAGTGTGAGACCCTGTGCAACCACCAAACAGAACCCCCAAATGCATGGAGGGAACAACTGAGGAAAACACCCCATCTTCCTCTCTTCTCCATGCACGTGCATTCTCTTGCACAGACAAGGTACAGAAGCCTGCACTCGGGAACACACACACACACACATACACACACACACACACACACACACACACACACACACACACACGCACACACACACACACAAACCCCTACCAAGTTATTGCAGCTAGCTTGCATGTTGCTGATAAAATCATCATCAACTGACTTAAGGAACAAGGGGTTTATTCTCTTACTATTCCTAGTTATGGTTATTTATCTATCTTAGCAGAAGAGCTCACTCCTACACCAAGGCAGAGGGCACTGGGCACACCATATCCTTACCAGCATGGCTGGAAAAGTATACTCAAGGATGCCCACCTTTTCAGACAGTTCCCTCCATTTAATTCACCTGCCCAGTGACTAGTCCCACCCACCACAGGCCGGGCCTTCTCCACCCACTAGACAATTTCCTGCAGGTTCACTGTGGGCTTAGCTCAACTACTAATTCTCTACAAATGTGCCCAGAACTTGAACCCTCAACCATCAAGTTGACATTTGTACCTAACCAACGATGACACTCCACCCCTTGTCAACTTGACACAAGAACATATCACTTTTAAACTGTAATCTTCACCTTATTCCCTCACATGCTAAATTTATCTTATAAATACATTTAATTCTAAAAGTCGGAAATCTCTCAAATATAAAATCCTGTCAAATCAAGTTAAATACTTCAATACAGATAAGAACATTAAAATGGAAGTATTATGGCACAGTAAGAAAAATATCAAGCTGAGACTACAGTTGAGTCAGTCAAATACTGCATTCTATAGTTCAATATCCTCTTCTGTTGCTTATTATATGTCACTGTGGCTTAAAGATTCCAGTCTCTTCTCACAGCTTGAAGTTTTCACAAACAGCAATTCTCTGGCCCAGGTTGAATCTCTGCTTGCAGCCATCCTCAGCACACATCCCATGTATATACCTCTTCTTGGCAGATGTCCCTACTTGGTCTGGCATCTCTTACATCTTTATTCTCAGTGGCAAATCAGGCTTCAACTCCACAGCACAAAATGCCATCCCTAGGGCTCTCTGCAGGTTCCTGCCCCGCACTGCCTGGGTTCCTGCCATTCTCTGAAACCTTGGAGGAGGGATCCACGACTTCCTCCCTTTGCATCATTGATGCCTCTAAAACCAGAACCACGTGGATGATGTCCCCATGTTCTGCTAACTTCCAGGTGGAGGTTGGCTCCCTGGAATCACAGCAGATTCAGCTGACACTCAGAAGTATCTTTATGCTGGCCAGAGTCTCGACACAGTGATACTCATCTCTTCCACTGTCCCAGGGCAGAGCACAGGTTTTTCTTCAATGACATTCCCTGCTTCAGATGATGCGGCTCTCTTCTATCTGCCCCATCCACATCCAAAACCTCAAGCCTGTTGACACAGCTCTCCTCTATCAAGCAAACCAGTTCATCAGTTTCAAATTCAACTTTGTCAAAATCCTTCATTTCCTATTCACAAACTGGGCCCAAACAATCCACAACTCTCTCAGTATTTCCATTATCCAACTCTGCAGAATGGTATTTGTAATCTATAGGCTCGAAATCTTCAAACATTTCAAACTTTGTCCAACAAAACAATTCAAAATCCACAGAATCCAATAGTCAGATTTATCAGCAACACCCCATTCTTGGTACCAAATTCTGTTGTACTTAGTGTGCATATTGCTGATCAAATCACCATCAAATGACTTAAGGGAACAAGGGGTTTATTCTCTTATAATTCCTGGTTATAGTTGTTTGTTCATTGTAGCAGGAGAATTCACACCAACACCAAGGGACAGAGAAAACTGGCCCCTGACCATCAAACAACTTAAGGGAACAAGGGGTTTATTTTCTTATGACAGTCTGGTTACAGTTCTCAGTCCAGCTTGATGGGAGAGCACGCGCCAACAGGGCTGACAGAACTGGCCACACCATCACCACATAACAGCTGAGAGATGGATGATCCTTACTTGCCAGACCAGCATGTCTGGCCAAATGAACAGAAGGATGCCGACTCTCTCAACCAGATCTCTGTGATTTATTCCAGGGCCTAATCCCACCCACCTTCAGTCTGGGCGTTCCCCATCAGTTAGACAATCTCCTGCAGGTTTGCTCTGGGCCTAACTCAACCACTAGTTCTCTACAAATGTGCCCAGAGCTCAAACCCTCAACCATCAAGTAAATAAAAGCATTCCACAGCTTTAAATTTTTACATTTTTCATCTAAACAAATTAAGTGGTGAATACCAGTGCGCTCTGTATTTTGTTTCTGAGGGCGACTGGAAAGCTTTGTGCAATCCGGTGAGCCCACGGCTTCTGATCTCCGCTGCACAGCTTTGCCCTACAATTGGCTTCTGTGTGCCACAGACGGCATCAGTCCTTTTCTCATACTGTAAATAACGTTTCATTTGCTGAGTTCACTTTCCAAGCAGTAGACGTTTAGATAGTCATTTTAGACTTATCAGCAGATGCAGTGGCACGTGTAAGAGTTTTGCTCAGATGGCAGAAAAAGACCTTGAAGGGAAACTGGAAATGACATCCCGCCATGACCCCAGGGCGCTTGCCGGCCTTTCTTGTTAGAAAGTGAAAACCACATGACTGTGCATTAACAACACAAACTACAGCTCAGAGTGGCTGAGTGTAGCAGGCCAGCTGGGACAGTGGCCTGGCCAGCAGCAGCCGGTGACCACAGCGGCCTCCATCCGAAGCACAGACCTGCTGTAGCCGCGCACTTCCAAGGTGCACTGTTTAAAATGTGAAAATATTTAAATTGCTTATGCTTTCCCTCAAATCATAAAAACAAAGCAGATGTCGTTGCATTTCCAGAGATGTGAAATGCTTATACAATATAAACCAATGACCAAGTTAAAAAGAAGAGAAAACAGAGCTACTACCATCGTCTACATGGCAGTGAATTCTCAAATCACTGATGTTTCTCTAATTGACTCAAATAAGCCAGTTTTTCCCTGTTGTCACACGGACCGTTCAGTCTTACTCTAGTCACTTTTATAAATTCTTCCTTGATCCGCCGTTCTGTCAGCAAAGCCCAGCATCCCTTCCAATCAGCAAAGGCGTATCCGCCCTGTTGGGCTGCAAAGGGAATTCATCTGAACGCTCTCTGCTCTTTCCTGCTGGGCTGTTTGCTGCCCTGTTCTTCTTGCAGATGTGTTAGGAAGACCCAGACTCCTGGCAAGACCAGCTGAACTCAGAAACCAGCCAGCAAAGTACCCAAGAAAAGGGAAGTTCACAGCTAAACCGAAAGCCGGAGACGCAGAAACGGAAAGACGGACAGCAGCATGCAGGTTCTGCAGCCTGAACGAACCGCAACCTACGACAGGTGGTTCAGAATCAGAATGTTCTAGATGCGGTGTCAGAGCAAGCGTTTCTCGTGTTGGGCTCTGACGCTGGGCTGCAGTTTGCTTCCTGTGCTGCTTAATGGCTTCTTCACACATCAAACATTTACTGAATGAAAACCAACATCTTAAAGGCCAGAGAAGGCTACCGTGACAGGAAGAAGGATAGACAACTGGACTTTGTCATCTTTCAATGTGGAAACAATTTCTGGGTAGAGTTTTCAACAGTATATGGGGCCAGGGAACTAACATGGGTAGATGCAGCCCACCGAGCCCAGAGACAAGAAAAAAAAAAAAGAACGCTAAACCCAAACAAATAAGCAAAGTCATGGTCCCCCACCTCCCAGCCAGAAGCTGCTGAGGGGGTCCAGGAAGGAGCAGGGGAGGAGGGAAGAGCCAGCGCATGGGCAGCGCTGAGCAGACGCCATGGGGCTTTCTGAGGTTCGAAGGCAGCGCACGTCCTCTTCTGCTGGCGAACACCGTTCTCTGCATGATCCCTCTCTCATGTTTCCACACTGAGTGTGTGTGCGCATGTGCACAAGCGAGAGTGTGTGTGTGCATGTACCGTGTAACTGTGTGCACACACGCGGGTGTGTACTGTGACTGTGTGTGGGGTGTGTGCATGCGTGTGTGAATGTATCATTTGTGTATGTGTGTGTGTGCATGTGTGAGCGCGCACACGTGTGTGCATGTGTAAGTATGTGTGCAGATAACGGGGAGGCCCAAGGCGCAGGGCGGGGCGCAGGGTGGGGCACAGGAGCCGCTTGCTATGACATCACTCTTCATGTACAGAGACGCAGGGCGTCCAGAGTCATGGGACAGAGATCGCATGGCGGAGACAGCTCCCCTATGGGAAGCGCAGGCAGAAAGCGGACAGGTTGGGGGCTTGTGGGAAAGAAGCATAGCGCAGCGAGAGAATGCGGCTGTAGAACGGTAGGTGGTCCGGGAAGAAATAACAGCCCCTGATCTACAAGACCTAGTATCAGAAGCTGGACGCGTGGGGAAGTGGACTTCGACTGAACTCAGAGCAGAGAGTCAAAGCGTCCAGCTGCACCAGGAGGTTTTTATATCTTTTCTGATGGCTGACAAGACGGGTGGGAAAAATTCAGTGAAAATAAGATTTCAATTGACCAATATCTATAATACTGTATATACTTTCCTGTATTTATGTAGCTATCAAGTTGAGTGTGGTTTTTTAAAACAGAATATTTATATGACATGACCAAATTCTGAGTGATAAAGGAAGACTTGGTATGTATAAAATGATTGAAATCATAGACTACTTTCAATGACTATACTGAGAACAAATATGTGATAACAAAATGTGATAGAGCATCTGCCTGGCTTGAATGAGGGACCTCAGTCCAAGCTACAGCCCCCCAATCAGTCAATAGATAGACATAAAAACATAAATGTAGTAATAATGTTCTCATGTTTTGAAGATAAGCAATATATTTTGATATAATGGAAAAAATACAGTGGGAAAGGAAACTATTTTGATTGAATTTGGGATGAACCTGACCTACGGTTGTAGGGACAGTTATCATCTTAATGCATTTATTAGGGGAAAATGGCAAAATGAATAAACAGTCATCTCAAGGGACTAAAACATCAGTCATGTATGTCTACTAAATATAGAAAGCAAGAAAAGATAGAGATGGGAGCAAAAATCAAAATGCAAAGTACATAAAGCTTGGAATGAACCTAGGTGAGGGGCGGGCTCCTCAAAAGGCTGATAGAATTAATCATCCCGAAGCAAACCAACTGCACAGAGAGAGAAGCAAACAGTTATTGAGAATAAAAGGAATATGTCTCTAAATACCCTGTCTATATTATCAGCGAGGATATTGAGATCTATTTTATGATAACAATTGTGAAAATTTATGAGCTTGACAGATTTCTAGAAAAAAACACATCTCCTTAAAACTGAGAAAAAAAATCAAGTCAGAGCAGTTCTATATTTATAAAAGAAATTTAATCCACAATTCAAAATTCTTCCCAAAGAACATTTAGATCATGATGCCTCAATGGAAATTATACCAGGTACTAATCTATGAAAAATGCTTCTATAAAATACTGAGAGAATACTTCCAGATCATTGTATGAGGCTAAGCCGTCTCAAATCCAATGCTTGATGAGGATTTTAGAAGCAAGAAAGAATGTAGGCACATATCAATCATCAATAGAGTCACAAAAATTCAAGGAAGACATTAACAGATGAATCTCTCTCTATATAAGAGGACTATGATCATGATCAGTTTGGGTTTATTCCAAGAGTGAAAACAATTTCATCTTCCAAAAAAAGAAGTTCTGCAAGTTGCCAAGCCGACAAAATAAAGTGGAAAGTTACATAATCATCTTAATAAATAGACACAAAAAACTGCCGTTTAACATGAACTCATGATAAATACTTTTGTCAGGCTGACAATTCCAAAAGAACTGTCATTGTCTGATAAATAATAGAGACACTGTGGAGAAAGCATGTTTGTGGTGCTCATGCTGGTAGGATATACACGAGAAAGCACGATATTTTATTGTGAAATATAAATTTTTCCTGATGTTTGGAAAAAGCAAAGATAACCAGATCGTCACTTCTAGTCACTATTGCAGTGGAGATGTTAGGCAGTACAGCAAGACACAAAGAAATAAAACACAGGAATGTCTTGAAAGGAAGAAATACCATCTTGCTATTTGCCAACAAGATAGTGATGTGAAGCATCAAAAAGAATTTAAAAAACCATCAGAGCAAACATGAAAAGTTACCATCTTCTGCCAATGTGCAAAATCAAGTTTATGTCTACATACTAGCACAAATAAACCAACATAAATATGCTCATTAAATAATAACGATTATAACAAAAATTTATTTACTTAGCCCAGGTTACAAATGCCCAGGGAAGGGTGGTCCAGGAAGCTGATCTTGGTAGATACTGAAGATTTAAACACAATGAGGCACATCTCATAGTCGCCAGCAGAATGTGTAGCATCACAAAATACATCAAGGCTGCCCAAACTCATCTATAAGTTCAGGTTCATCTCCAAATAACAGCAGGGTGCTTGTCTGTTTGGAAATTCAAAAGCTAACCCTGAAGTTCATTTAGAACGGCAGAAGGGCAAGATTGGTGAAACCATCAACAAGACGATCTTGAAAATAAGTGGCAAAAGGCATTACCAGATGGTGTGATTTTCAGTAAGTCTTACCTTAAATCAGACTAATTAATCAAACGCCTATAGTTAGAAAGGAAAGGAAAATACCAGTTACACACTGGGAGTTGTTTGCAACGCATACAAACAACAAAGACCTTGTTTAGGAAATCTGAATAGAAATGTTGATCATTCGGGGAATGCAAGTGGGAACTATGCACTCACCAGAACAGTAAAGATTAACAAGGTCCTGTGTTGGTAAGGGCACAACAACTGGAGAGACCTTTTCTAGACCTCGGGCGATTCCCACTGAAATGCTGTTTTTATTTGTTTCCATGACCCTGTGGCAATCATGTTCAGGCCAAATGTACATTGCTTTGACTACATCAGGGAAATAGTTATCTAGATTGCTCTGTCCCTTCCACCATCTGTCACAGCCAAATTAGTCCTGTCTGCGGAACAGACTGTATCATTAATGGTCTTAAAAATACATCATTAATGCTTGTTTATGAAAACCGCACTTTGGAGGCTTCGTTTTAATGGCACAAAGCTCTGTTTCAACAAAGGCAGCTTCCAAGATGCAGGAGATGAGCGAAAAGGAAAAGCTTGGCTTTCGTTGAGTAGACATGTCAGATTCACAACAAGAAAACAACATGCACTTACAATACCACTTCTCAGATATCTTTTCACAAGGCTGATTTTGCTATTCAAGCTTATTTACCTTTCATCTAATACGACCTAAGATCCTATTATGAGGTAGAAGCTGAAGTTCTGGAAAGGTAAATTGACACTAGGTGGGCAGACACTGTCTTCCACTGGTCTACTTGGCTTTATCTTATACACATAGGAGTCTCTCACAGCAGTTCATGCCTTGGAGTAAGAGCTAATGGAAGGGCAGAGGCAGACTGGGGGTGGTGGTGGCAGAATCAACCACAGCCTCTGGGAGAGTAGTGGGCCTGCACTTTCTGTAGTGGTGTGCCCCTTTCACCCACAGGTCAAATACAACGATGTAAAACATGACCATCATTCGTGTGTGTGTGTGTGTGTGTGTGTGTGTGTGTGTGTGTGTGTGTGTTACTGTGAGAACACCATGGGTATGAATGTGTGCGTGCCAAGTCTCCACGTGGAGGTTAGGTGTTGATCCTCTGGTGCCTTCTGCCTTGTGTTAGAGACGAGGTCTTTGCCGCATAGACCACCTGGCTGACCAGGAACTTCCAGAGTCCCCCAGTCTCTCTCTCACATCTTGAGCTCTGGGTTACGTGGCATGCAGCCGCGCCTGGCTTTCTGCGTGGGTTCCTCACATGTGCAAGACAAGGACTTGCCCTACTGAGCCTCCTCTACATCCCTGATCATCATTCTCCGTGCTGTCGTTACAGGTGTGTTTCATTTTGGTGGTCACCTAGGAAATACGGTGAGCATTCATGTCCGAATCACAGTGAACCTGACACAAAGCCAAAGGGCCAGCAGGACGTGGCGGTACACGCCTACAGCTCCAGTTACCCGAGAGGCCGAAGCGCGAGGATTGGAGATTCAGAGCAGCCAAGCCACGTAATGAGAGCCTGTCTCCAAGAAAGAAAAAAAGAAAGAAAGAAGAACAGAGGACAGAGAATGAGTGCCAGGGAACCCCCAGAGATCAGCTCTCCCGACTTCAGGGGTGAGCCACGCCTCGTGGGTCTCCAGTGCCAGCTGAAAGACTCATCTCTGGCACAAACGAAAGACCAAAAACCAGTTTCTGCGAAGAAATGGTGAAAAACAGGGTGCGAATGGCTGCTGTAGCCATGTGTGCTTCCTCTCAGACGCTAATGCTCAGCATTTAGCCAGTTTCTAAAACGAACCCCTCTCTGCCTTGCTCAGATCACTGCTTAAACCCATGATGTCCACAGTAGGAAAATCATCATCGGTATGTAAACACCAGCCTGATTTAAATCGTCCACCTCACCGATATATTAATGGGGGCAAGAAAAATCAGGAAGCCTGTTACAAGTCAAGGTCCAAATGCTGTTTGTTCGATTGCCTAGAAATTAGTTTCAAAAAACAATGGCGGGGTCCAGGCAATGGCTGAATGGATAAAGCGCTTTCCATGCAAGTATGAGGACCTGAGTTCAGATCTCTAGTAGCCACAGAAAAGCCAAGCGTGTTGGTGGGAGTTTATGACCCTAGCACTAGGAAAGGCAGAGACAGAAGGGTCTTGGGGCTTGCTGGCCAGCCAGTCTAGATGAAATGGTGAGCTCCAACTTCAGGGAGAGACCTAGTCTCAAAATAGAGATGGAGAGCACTAGAAGAAGACACCAGATGCTGACCTCTGGCCTCCACGTATGCACACACGGGTGATGCAACTATAGACACACATGCATGCACAGGCAGCTACACCACACACGATGCATATATACCAATAAATGAATGAGCTATTGGAGCTAAGCATAATATAAATTGTATTCATTTTAAAATTCATTTAAAATGTCTTTAACCTATCTATTCTTAGACAGCTAGCCTTTGTGCATGGAGACATTTTCAAAGGAAGAATTACATGTGATTGAGAAATTCTTAAAGCATTTTGTAAAGGAAAATGAGTGTGAAATGATATTGGAAGAACACAAAATACCCGATGCAGAAACTCACTGAGTGAGAAATATGCTGAAGAGTTACCTAAAATGTCATCGTGGGGCAGACTTCAGAAGTAAGTTCCTATATTCCTTTTGAAATTTAAAGTATTCCAAATAAACGCTTTCCCCCTGAGGTGCAGGCTATCTTTACTGCATGACTAAGAGAAGCTACAATTCAAAGAAACATGAGACTTAATGTTGGTGTGTTTCATGCAGATCCACTTGGCAACCACTCAAAACAAATGCTCTGTCCAAGAAATTCAGAAAGGACAGCTGAGTTATGAACAGCAGGGAAGGCATGATGGTGTACACTTTGTTCTTGAGACATCACCACATCCCTCTTGCTATTCTACAGGGACAGCTCTTCTCTTCCTACTGATAATGACAGCACTAGCTGAAATTCATGTCCAAGGCAGTGTCTGAGATCTTGGGTACTGAATGGGTTGGGATTGAAGGTTTGAGTTCAAGGCCAGCATGGACTACATAGTGAGACTCTGTCTCTTAAAAAATAGTTAAGTAGTAGCAATATATGGAATACAAATTCTAGCCAAAGTCTGAGAGCATACTGTTAACATGTCCTGTTCAAGGTTTTCTTGCACTTGCTAAGTGGAAGTCTGAAGGTTAGACACATTGCTTTTCTACTCATTCACTGCCAAGCATCGACTCTTCAATATGTTCTACAGCTGTTTACTAGGGGCAAACATTCTTCCATCTCTTTATTACATTTTTCTGACAGGTAGGGTTTCGCATTACTCCAAAGTTCACCTAGATATGTTTGTTTCCACTAAGAAAATGTTGATTGAGCATCTACCATCAGCCGAGTATCATACTAGGTGAAAGAAACAAAACGAACGAGGTGAATCATTGATGTTCCACTGTAGCACACGAGATAAAGTTTTGTTTTTTTTTCTAAAAAGACTAAATACATAACCGGGATCCCATGGCATAGGTCTGTCATCCCAGCTACACGCAAGGCCGAGGCGGTGGACCTCCAGTTCAAGGCCGGGGCGATGGACCTCCAGTTCAATGCCTGCCTGGCTACAAAGCGAGGTGAAGACCAGGCTGCGTAACACAGGGAGAGCCATCCCCAAATCAGAGCTACAAAAGACTTGGGGATGCCGCTAAGTGGTAGCACCCTCGTGTCGCATGTGAGGCCCTGGGCTAATACCTGGTGACTTCCCTCTTTACCCCCAAAGTTCTGACCCATAGGTGGTAGATCTGGGATGTCAGAATACAGGATGAAGGGCTGAGGCGTCAGCTCAGCGGTTACAGTCTACAGCAAGAGCACCGGGATTTGGATTCTGAGTTCCCACATAAAAAGGTCAGGAGGAAATGCTGGAAGGGGGACCCCAGGAACCCCAAAACAAAGCAATAAGGGATGTAGAGCAATCCGAGATGATTGCCAATGTCACCCTTGAGTCTCCACAAGCACACACACTCAAGTGCCTTCTTATACACGTCTGTACACAGATGCACACTTATCCATATGCAAGCTCATACACACACACACACACACACACACACACACACACACACACACACGGAGAAACCGAAAGAACAACATAGGGTGAGAATTCAAAGTGTTCAGTACATCTGTCTGCATATTGGGGTCTTGCTTCTTTGGGAGAGTTTCCACTGGGGGACGGCCAGAGAGTCACCCTCGCTGGAAATCAGGGTCAGCCTTAGAGTCCTGAACAATCACGGACATCGACCTGCGGCAGACTGGATGACCCGTCACTGCCTCTCGTTTATTTCTGTGAGCGAGGCTGCTCTGCCATCACGCAGGGGAATGGGCTGCAGTCCCAAGGTATGGATACCACGAGTTTTCTAGTGTGTTCCTTACTCAGTTCAGTTTCAGTGTCAAGCAGGGGCGGACAAGAAGAAGCAAGAAGTCACTCTGAAGGCTGCTGATGCCGGTTCTCAATGCTCCCTCAGCTTTTTGGCAAGCTAATCTTTGGTTGCTTTCTCATTACTAATGGGTAACTTTCCAAGGCTCCGCCAGCCAACAGCTAGTCTAAGAACGGGTCTTTCAGATTGTGCTGTAGTCACTGAGCCAAATGTAGAGTTTCAAGTGTCACTTGGCCACAGCGGCAGCGGCTGTGACCTCGTCCATTTTGCTGTAACAGACAGCCGGAGTCCAGAAGTGTGTCTCCCTAACATGATTCTTACAAATTATTATCCTAGTGCTTTAGCAGTTTCTTATTGTTGGAAATATTTGAGCGACTTGGGAAGAAACTAATCTGAGATAGAAAATCATTCTCCGGGGCTGGAGAGGTGGCTCAGGGGTTAAACCTCCGCCTTGCAGGCGGAAGGTCCTGAGTTCGGATCCCAGATCCCACGTATAGACGCCAGGCGGAAGCGGGGGCGGCCTGCGCTTCTGGTCCTGGTAGGGCGGAGCCTGTGAATCCCGGGGCAGAAGGAGGTGGAGGCATCCATGGTGGTTCGCGAATTCGTCCGTGGTTCTACACATACACAGACACACACACAGACACACGCGCGCGCACATACACACGCATATGCACACAGTTGAATAAATAATAATAATAAAAAAAATTAAAAAAAAAAAAGAAAATCATTCTCCGTATCTCTCCTCTCTCTTCCCACCTTCTCGTCTTTGCTCCTCTTCCTCCCCTCTTCCCACCTTCTCATCTTTCCTCCTCCTCCTTCTCCTCTCTCTTCCCATCTTCATCTTTGCCCCTCCTCCTCTCTCTTCCCGCCTTCTCATCTTTGCCCCTCCTCCTCCTCCGCTCTTTCCCCTCCCCTTCTCATCTTTGCTCCTCCTTCTCCCCTCTCTTCCCACCTGTCCCTCTTTCCTCCTTCCCTTTCCCTTCTTTTCTTCCTTCCCTCCTTTCCCGTCCTCTTTTCCTCCCCTCTTCCCTTTCCACCACCTCTCTCTTTTTTTTTTTTAGGATGGCAATTTTTTTAATACATTTTTTATTATTATTTCAGCTCATACAAACTTAATGGGTACACCAGTTCCCTCCCTCCCTCCCCCCCGTACCCCCTGTTCCTCCTCCCCACCCTCCTCCCTTCCCCATCCCCCAGTGCCTCCCGCCCCAATTCCCAGAGAGTCCTTTCTTGTGCATGCCTGATTTGCCTCTGGGCTCTCCTCTCCGATGACGTACAAGGACCCAGTGGCCTTTCCCTAAACACTTTCCCGTGTTCCCCTTAGGTATAGGAACACTGCTGTGTCTGCCAATTCCTTGCCTCCAAACATCTTGGTGCCTTTAGCAGATGCTGGACTTTGTCCACCACCTCTCTCTTTATCTCTTCCCCTTCTCCCCTTTTTCTCTCTCCTCTCCTTTCTGCTTCTTTTTCCTTCCCCTCCCTCCCTTCTCCTCCTTTCCTATTCCATTCACTTCCTTGCCTCCCTCACAGACCTCACAGTTTACATTTATGCATCTATCCACGTACATACATGCATCTATGCACACACATATATAAGCACGTATTACCAAAAGAGTATTTATTACAATATTTGGAAGTTCAAATAAAGTAAAACTTGAACTTCCTGGGTGGAATTCCAAAGACTTATGGTTAAGTTTTAGTAAAACCAAAGAAGCACAGATATGGAATGGTTTACCATAGGTTTTAAACTCCAATTCATTCTCTTATTCATTTGCCACTAATGATCATTCCCTCAGTAAATGTCTGAAGGCCATGAGTTCAATTCCCAGCACCCAAAAAGAAAATTCTCAAACTTTCTGGACAGGAAAAATAATGGTTGGCACCAATAATTTGCTTTAATACTTAACACTTAGATGATATTTTTAAGATTTTTCCATATGTAACTGAAAATCATTTTCTTAAATAAATGTTCATGTTCTCGGCCAAGAAGAATAAGACAATATGCGATTATTTACTCTTAGGAACTATTTTCAAGCGGATGACTATGGGGCTGAGAATGGGCACGCTTGGCCCGGCCCAGCACTCAGAGGGGAGGTGGCAGGACTGTCACAAGCTTGAAGTCAGTCAACATACCAGACCGTCAGGACCCTGCTGAAGACCCTGTCAAAAAAGGGAGGGGAGGAGGAAGAAAGGAGGAAAATGAGAGAGAGAGAGAGAGAGAGAGAGAGAGAGAGAGAGAGAGAGACAGTGACAGAGACAGAGAGAGAGGAGAGAGAGACAGAGACAGAGAGAGGAGAGGACAACTATAAGGAGAGAGGAGCTCTTTGAAATAAACAAAGAACTTATACAAAACATAACGTGAGTCGTTCTTCAGAACAGGCCCTGCAGGAAAGAAGAGCATGGCATCCATCTTGAGTGTGGCAGGCACACACTAGTTATGGGCTTCCCACTGGTGCTCTAGACCTCGGCATCCATCTTGAGTGTGGCTGGGGGGGGTCTGGCTTCCCACTGGTGCTCTAGACCTCAGCATCCATCTTGAGTGTGGCTGGGGGATCTGGCTTCCCACTGATGGGCTAGACCTCGGCATCCATCTTGAGTGTGGCTGGGGGGGTCTGGCTTCCCACTGGTGGGCTAGACCTTGGCATCCATCTTGAGTGTGGCAGGCACACACTAGTTATGGGCTTCCCACTGGTGTCTAGACCTCGGCATCCATCTTGAGTGTGGCTGGGGGGGTCTGGCTTCCCACTGGTGCTCTAGACCTCAGCATCCATCTTGAGTGTGGCTGGGGGATCTGGCTTCCCACTGATGGGCTAGACCTCGGCATCCATCTTGAGTGTGGCTGGGGGGGTCTGGCTTCCCACTGGTGGGCTAGACCTTGGCATCCATCTTGAGTGTGGCAGGCACACACTAGTTATGGGCTTCCCACTGGTGCTCTAGACCTCGGCATCCATCTTGAGTGTGGCTGGGGGGGGGTCTGGCTTCCCACTGGTGCTCTAGACCTCAGCATCCATCTTGAGTGTGGCTGGGGGATCTGGCTTCCCACTGGTGGGCTAGACCTCAACATCCATCTTGAGGGTGGCTGGGGGTCTGGCTACTGATCTTGCTTAACTCAAAGACTTTTAAAGCTTTAGAAAAATAATTCCAAGACTCTCCACAAGGCGGGAGATATAGTTTGGTATGAATGAAGAAATGCTTATGTGTGCCTAGTTTTGCTTGTTTTTGTGCTGACTTGGCTGCTCTCTGAAGGAGAGACCACCTGCTACCCAGAGTCAGGATGAAGACACCTTTGAAATCTGTGATGGAGAGATCTTGCTATGAAATCATTTTTCACAGTATGAATGAGGAGAATTTCTTTAGTCCACAATACACAGAAAAAGGAAAAGGAAAAGAACCAAACTCAAAACACAGATTAATATAATAATTGAGGGCTACTCACATTAGAATATCAGTCAGTACCCACTGTTCCGAGACACATATAATGCCTTTGCCATCCATCTTGCCCACACATTTAGACAAGTATGCGTGGCTATGTTTTAAAACAAGTTACTAAGAAGAAAAGATGCTACCATTCCATGTCAAGATTGTACAAGCGAACATCATCAGAAGTTAAATAAGCTGAAGATGAGTCACTCGGTAAAATACATAGAAATGCACTGCAAATATGCATAAATATAATTAATCCCTACAGCAAGCCTAAATTTAATCCATAGTTTTGATAGTCATTTTGCAGATATTTTTTACAGGATTCTCTGCTCCGACGATATCCTTGTTTCATATTCCTTCACTATGAATAATACCTGCCCCAGAACAATTTAGGAGAACAAGGGTTTTTACTGGTGTTAAAGATTGCAGGATAAGGTTGGTCATGATGGTAGAGAGTTACCAGCAGAACTGGCCACGCCATGTCCAGTTATCCTGGTCATGCATGTGAGAAATTCTGCACATTGGCCATTATTTTCTCAGCATACAGATACCCTTGTGTACACATTCGCTGTCCACAGAATGGGCAGGATCAGAGGATGCCGTGTGGGGCTCCCAAAATACATAACAGCCAGCTGAGTCTGGACTTCCCTTTTAGGAATTACATCTGCATCTGTCTGAGAACCCGTCTCTTCTGCTAACACGTAAGGGAACTGGCCTGGACACTAAGAAAGTCCAGTCACTCATAGGTGGGCAAATCACCGAGCAGAAAATGCACAGTGGTAACGGTGGGACGACCTCTGTCAAGGATCCTTGTCAAGCATCCTGGAAGATGAGTCAATATGTGCTTGACGTGAAGGATGATGCAGCTATTGAACGACTGCTACGTGCTGCCCACTGCAGAGCTGCAAGAAGACCACAGGGATGCAAGGGCGTCTGCCCTCAGGGGGTCCGCAGCCGTGCGGCGAGTGCTCCCGTGCCTCTCGGCTCCACTGCCAACACCTTCTCTCCCACTCTGCAAAGGATTCTTCCTCTCAAAGGGTCTCTTGGCCTCTGGCTCTCTGCTGGGTTGGGGCCCACGGGCAAACAGCAGGCAGACAGGTGAGGGGAAGCCAGATGTTCATTCCCCTGGCTCTCCTCAGATGCCGCCAAAAGTCAAGGCTCCTGCCTGTCACCCTCCCTGCCAGCTGCTTCAGCCGAGTTCAGATAAAACACATTTCCCCTCTCGACCCTGTGGCTCACGGGATGGAAACGGGTCTCGTTTCCTCTCTTGTAGCTCTCCTCTCCCTGCACACCTTGCAAAGCTGACCCAGGATGGCTTTGTTCAACTCTCTGCTTGGCCTGTGCTTCTCGCGGGCTGAGGAGCAATGCTGAGCATATGGACAGAAGTCACGGCGTGTGAACCTTGTAACCTGAGCAGAGAGGAGTCTTCTCCAGGCTCAGGCTCCTAAGGGGAGGTGTCCCACAAAGACCTCACTGGAGATGCAGTTAAAAAGTGAGAAGGGAAAAAGATCCTGAAGACAATAGATAGGGAAGAAGGAAAAAGCATATTGAATGCACATCCAGCTCAGACCAGAGTCCATGAAGACACATTTTACCAGACGAGGTCAATAACGGAAATGCACCTTTTTGAAATTCTGCAGACTGTAAGGCATTTTCTGCTTAAGCAAGAGTAGAAATTAGTGCGGCGTACACTGGGATATCAGCCTACGTGTTTTCATCCTGTTATTTCAGTATCTGTTGTTACCAGCAGACACTGGCGTGACCGTGGACACACTATTGAGAATCGCTGCAGTGTGCGCTCAAGAACTAAGTCCGAGTTGGTACTTCCGTGTCTTCAAGAATCAGCTTTGCTACTGGCTGTTATGAACCTTCAATGCTTGGGATCCCAGAAACTCTAATTCAAACACCCTGCCTAGGACACCACCAAGCCCCCGTTTTAAACAGGTCCACGAACTGGGTGTGGTGGCTCATGTCTGTCATCAACACTTGGAAGACTGAGGTAGGATTGGGAGCAGGCTGCAGAGTGAGTTCCATTGTCTCGAAAAAAGGAAATAAATTAAAATTCAGAAAAGCAAGCTATGGACCCGATCCCATATAAAACATGTCAGAAGCAGCACATTTATGAACAATTGAGTCTGAGTCTTTCAGTTGAAAGCATAAACTGATGTTTTTTTGTTTTGTCTTGTTTTGTTTTAAGAAGGATGGGTGTGTCATGAGCATAAGGTAGACAGGATGCAACCAGAGAAGGAGAAGAATGGTAAAAAAGAGAAGCCTCCAGAAGCACAGGCAGACAGGGCAGAGAACCTGGCAGGAAGAAAAGGAGCAAGGAAATGACAAGGGCAGGCACGAGAGTGGCCGAGCTCCACGGTGATCAGGTTTGTTTTGAAACAGAGCTTTGCTCAGTAGCCCCGGTTGTCCCTCAACTCCGCACCGTCCTGCCTCAGAATTTGGGGTACTGGGGTGCAGCGTGTGATGCCATGGCTGGCTCAAGTCCCTGCTTTTGATTTGTGGACACTCCCTTGAGTCGAATCCCCTCCCCTTGAATAGGGTCCAGCCTTGAGCACTCATTTCCCACACCAGAAAAGGACAGAGGGCATGTCGCGGAAACTAAGATCAAAAAGGTCAGAGTTTCCTTCCGGTGGCTTTGGGCTGATGCTGCGCCGGGTGGTCTCAGCTGCCAACTTGCCAATCGAGAGGTGCATCTACAGGCGCATCTCTGTTCATTTGCAGTGAAGCAGACTTGGAGCAAGCCTGTATGACAGGGTCTTCACTGCGTGATGGACGCGGGACCCAGCCTGCGGCGGAGAGCTGGAGAGCTGGGACAGCCGGTTACCGTTTTGAAAGCTGGAAGCTAGAAAGCAACTATGCGGCAGTGACCTTTACACATGGCTACGTGTGTACGTGACACAACCGGTCCCTTGGCTCCTGATGCTGCGGGGGCTTCTCCCTGCCATGATGGATGGTAACTGGGAATCAAGAGCGTGAACGAACCCCCCGTTCTCCTAAATGGTCTGGCTCGTGACTATGTCATGGCAATGATGTTACACAATTAAAACTGTGCCTTTGCAGCCCTGAGACCTCCAGCTAGGGGGGTACTGCTGGGGGCTGCAGCTGTTTGGCCTCCAGCTGCTCGAGTTTTCCCAAGCTAAGCAAGACATGGAGTGACCCTAACCCCATCACCACTGCTGCACAGCCCCCCGGAAATCTGAGTCAGAACCAACTAGTCAAGCAGCTCTTGACCTGTAATGCAGGTTAAATCCCCGTTCCTGAGCGTAGCCACCGAGTCTGCAGGTGATATGTGAGGCCACACCCACATTTTACATGCACCGCAAAATCAAGGCGGCTTCAATGTTCTGTTTGCACCAAGTTTTGAAGTCACCTTTTCAGCTCACATAGGACAATTACAGAAACTTCATCAGCTCTTTAATTTTGATGGTCTTTCATTGTAGCACCACACAGAGCAATAAAAATAAATGAATAATCATCTTCTCTTACTAGGATTGCAATTTCAAAGCCTAATTATTAAATAATGACAAACAAGCTTCCAAATCATCAGTTCTCAGGAAAGCATCAAGGTTTTCTCAAACGCTTTGCGTGGACGTGCTAATGCCTCGGAAAAATATTGCATAATTAAAATTAAATCACTCCCCCTTAGAAGCAAATCAGATTCATCCCTCTGAGGAACAGCAAATCAAATTATGAGTCTGACAAATCAATTCGCTCTGCAGGGAGGTGCTGACAACTTTACGGGATTTCTTGCTTCTCTAAGCTTTTTTTAAGAACTGTATTTATCTAGTTTTTATATATACACATATATATGTGTATATATATGTGTATATATAATCTCAGTCACTCAAACTCAGAACTTGTTCTATTTTTAATCTCCTTTTCAATGGCAAAGCAGAGGCTAAATTATAGCTATGACAGAGAATCACAATTAGAAAAAGAAAAAACCCAGAGCATGTGTTAGCAGCCTTGGTCTCTTCAACCTACTGTGTGTGACAGCAAAGTTCACAAGGGTTGTGTGACCTACTACGTGTGACAGCAGAGTTCTCAAGGGTTGTGTGGGCTCTTCGACCTACTACGTGTGACAGCGGAGTTCACAAGGGTTGTGTCAGCTCAGGAGCCATCGCTGCCCATGTATCCTCTAGTCTCAGAAGCCTAAAGGGGGAAGGGGGAGGGGCAGATGGTGCTAGAGCCCGTGTTCAGCATGTGGGCCGCCCTGGTTCCATCTCTGTACGGTCCGACAGACCTGTGCAGTCCAAGCTCTTGGGAGGGTGAGGCAGGAGGATTGCCGCCAGTTCAAAGCTCGGATTGGCTGCATTGTAAACACCGAGGCAGCCACAGCCCCACAACAGGGCTCTGACAACAAAAGCGAAGGCAACACGACACATAAGTAAATAAGCCCCAGTGGTGGTAATTGGGTGGTCTGGGGCGATGCTCGGTCCCCTCCACGTGGCCTCCGTCACGACGTCTGCTCCACCACAAGCCAAGTAAAGGCAGCAGGTATCGGTTTCAAGCATCCGCATGTACATAGCACATCTGAACTCGGAACACACTCCTCAGATATCACCAGCACCATGGCAACTGCTGCCTCAGAGGGAGTGGGGCTGTGTTAAAGGGGCCGCTCCTGCTGTCTTCCTCATCTGTGCGCATTGGGATGAGACACGTCGAATTTCCTAGCTCATGATTCCTTAAAGGGGTACATCCAAACAAGAGGGGGACTCAGGATAAGGAGACTGGGTGCGGGATGATGGGGGTACATCTGTTTTTGATTTATTTTTAAAGAAGTAGCAGCTAAGCTCTGGGCTTATTCCTCACATATTGACACTGTGGTCCTAGGATGTCAGAGAATCACCTGTTGCCTGCAAAAGTTTTACATGTCTCTGTATAGCGATTCTCTTTAGATCTAGCATCACTATAAAGTCAGTTTACCTTTAAAGCAAATATTTGAACCCTACAATGTTTTAATTGGTTCTTCAAGCAGTTTCATAATTAAAAAAATATTTTGGGCTGGAAAGGTGACTCAGAAGTTAAGACTCTGCCTTGCTAACACAAGATCCTGAGTTCAGATCCCAGATCCCATGTAAAATCGCTAAACAGAAACGGAGGTCTATACTACTAGTGGGCGGAGCCTGGGAAATCGCAGAGCAAAGCAAAAAGGAGGTAGAAGCAATCCAGGGTAATTCCTGGAAGTCACCCTTGGTCCTCCACAGGGACATACAGTGCCCTCTGATACACACACACACACACACACACACACACACACACACACCATAAACACATATATACACGCACATATACACACAAGCAAAATAAATATAATATTTCATTTATTTGCTTGAGAGAGACAGGGAGAGAGGCCCACGTACAGGATGAAGGTCAGAGGACAACTCTCAGAAGTCAGTTCTCTCCCTTCACCACATGAACTTCTAGGACTAAGCTCAGATCACAACATTCATGAGTCGGTGCCTTAACCACTGAGCTATCTTGTAGCCCCATCATTTTAAGTCGTACTGAACAGGTTAGTGTGTGAAGAAATAGCTTCTGTGTGAAACACACCAACTGGAACTCGGGACACAGCTGAACAGTGAGGCACTGGCCATGCAGACATGAGGACCAAGTACAGTGTTCAGATGACTGTGAACTTCAGGTCCTTCTGCTTCTACCTCTTGGGTGCTGGGTGCAAGGTCCCCCTGGCTTCATGACGCGCGGGGAGGGGACCCAGAGTCCCACACATGCAAAGTGATGGCTCTACTCACTGAACACATTCCAGGTTCTTCGCATCTCTTGGCAGCTCTGTGGTTTCTGCACAGGATCCCTAGTCGGCTTGCAAACAGACCCTCATTCTCACATACATGACATCATAGGATTGCAGAGAGGATCGCGCGTGAACTCACACTGATTCGGAACAACATCTGGCACAAAGTGAGTTCTCAGTATGTGATCAACATTGACGCAACCACGGTTACCAATTATTCCCTCTCTCTTCCTTCTCTCACACCAACCAAGCAGATGGCATGTTCTGCTCCCACCCTCTACCTCTCGAGGACCTGTGCTTTCCCAGGCTGAATCCGGGGCTGGCCGCAGTCAGCTTTGCTGCAACTGAGACCAGGAGACGAGTGGGGTCTTGGGTTATGGGCTGCAAGGCCTCTTAGGGGCCAGGGTGGGGACGGACAGGTAGGGCGGGCTCAGGTTGGGGACCACCCTGCACTGAAGCACATCCATCGGTGGTTGCTAAAGCAACAACCGTCATCACCAGGAGGAAGGAACTTGACCAGAACTGCCTGATCTCCAAAATTTTCAAGAAAAGCAGAAATCTGCTTTCTATTTTGTCATCTTCCAAGTTTAAAATTTGGCATGAATTAAAAAAAAAAAAACCTGTCAGCAGTGCACATCCTGAGGGCTGCGTGTTTGCAGTCCTAAGAAGAGGGGAAGCATGGGGTCTAGGGTCTGTATTGGGGCTGATGGTGGCTGAGAGCAAGTCACGTGGCCTTTTGGTCTGAGCGTCCTCACTGGTGGACCGCGCTCACCAGGACTGTGTGAACAGTGATAAAACTATATGTTCAGTCACAGCTTGAAGTGTGACTTGCCCCTGACAGGCTCATGTGCTTGAATCTTTAGTTGCTTGGGAAGGTCATGGAACCTTCAGGAGGCGGAGCCTTGCTGGAGGACCGCAGTCACAGGGGGTGGGCCTTGAGGTGGATTAGCGCCACCCTACTTCTGGGAGGGGTCTGCTTTAGTAGTTAGCAGTTTCCAGCTCTCAGCCTCCTGGATGGACTTAGGCGGCCTCCAGCTCCTGCTGCCAGCCGCGCCTTTTCTGCCTTAAGGGACTGGATCTCCATTCTGGAATTGTAAGCTGAATAAATCTCCCTTTCCTCCCTTAAGTTCCTTGACTTTGAGTGGTATCTCACAGCAACAGAGAAGAGTAACCAATACAATTCAGTTATAAATAGCATCTAGAAATAATACACTTTGCTTGCAACAACAGAATTAAAAATACGCCCAAGCCTGGTGGTGCATATCCCAGTCCCAGCACTCAAGTGTTCAAGGCCATCCCGGGCTGTAGAGCGAGGTGTTGTCTTAACAAACAAAATGAAGAAGAACAGTATGTAGAAGGTCATGCCAAACAAAATTAGCCTCAGCCAGATACCAAAGAATCACTGTGTGGTAGGAATTGCACGCTGAGAAATTACCCAGAATGATTTGTCCCATCCACTCAGTCCTGAACACCAACCATTGGAATCTTGCTCAGTAACATGGTGGGAATCACGCTGTAATAGGCTCACCCTGACAGAGCCAAAAGTGCTTTGATGGATCCTTGTAGCTCATCACTATATCCCCGGCTGCATGACTGTTGGTCTCTTTGGCAATGCATCAATAGACGCGTCCCTGCTTTGTGTTAAAGGGCGAGTTCTTACATCAGCCCAGCAGAACCTCCTCTGCAGCAGGGAGCAGAGGGCTCACCCTGACTTGAGGCCCTTGCGGTTGCATGCAGAGGGTCTCCCTGCTCCTGCTCATGCAGTGAGGGACTCAGCCTAGCAACCTTATCTCTGCCTTGGAGAGATAAAGAGATGCTCTTGAGGGAGTCCAGCCCAGGGCCCTGAGCTGGAGCCAGGGAAGCTCTCTGGGGGGATCCAAAGACCACCCTGTTCTCACGACAGCTCTGGCACAGAGGAGCGGCCTCTGTAACACAGGCCTGGTGGATGGATTGAGTCCCGTACCAACCGAGGACCTCTGGGATAGGATCTGAACGCTTGCTACAGGGGCCCACAGCTGAGCCTGTTAAGGATCAGAAAGGCCCTTTCCTTGCTCGGTTCTGTGCCCGGGCGTGCGCCGAGCCACGGAGTCCCTGGGTGGCACGTGCGTGCCACAGGGACCACGCCTCCGTTTCTTCCCTCCCTCGCCATCCTCCTGAGTCTCTCAGGATTGCCCCACAGGCTCGGGCTGGTGAGCCTCGCGTTCCAAACCTGGCCCAGGGCTCTTGCCCTTTAACTATGGATCTCAGTACCAAGTGGTCTTTGTAAAAGGTGGGACGTCTCCCTCCCTGCCCCCCCAAAGTTGCGCCTCAGGATCCTTTCCGGACGTTCAGCAGGCAGTTCCTTCACAGGGAGACATTCCTGGAAGATGTCACTGCGAGTCTCCTGCAGATGTCCTGAGCCCTTCCCCTCTGGAGGGAAACCTGTTAGGAATTAGGGTCATCGATCCCTTGCGATTCCTTGTTATCCTTAGATTCACCTCTGGGAGCCCCCTGAAGAAGTGGGGAGCATGGGTCTAGGACCCTGAGGTCATCTTGCTTCCTTAAGATGCCGTCAAGTCTCTCCCAACGTCAGTGAGCCAGCTGTAGCTGCCCGGTGATTTCCTTGACAAGCCCTGAGAGCTCCCTGAACGGTTCACCTTTGACCTATCTGCCTTCACCAGCTCCCCTCAATGTTTAGGTCAAGCTCTATGTCTTTGAAATGTAAAATTTCTACCTTGTTTTTACTCAAAAGTACTTCTGACAAAATGTGATTATATGTTCTTCATGTTTCTTGTTAGAGTATTCATGATTGAATAAGCATGTGTGTAAGATTAGTTTAAGTTCCTTTTTAATTTTTCATTTAATGTGTGTGTGTGTGTGTGTGTGTGTGTGTGTGTGTGTGTGTGAATCAGAGGGCACTGTGTGTCCCTGTGCAAGACCAAGGATGACTTCGGGAATCATCATTGCTTCTACTTCCTTCTTGCTTCACTCTGGGATTTACCAGGCTTCGCCCACCAGGGTTGGAAGTTCAGGCTGCCACTATTTCTGCCTGGCGTTTTTACATGGGACCTGGGATCCAAACTCAGGACCTTCTGCTTTCGAGACAGTCTTAACCCCTGAGCCATCTCTCCAGTCCAGTTCAAGTTCCTTTTAATTTATAAGACTGAAGCAAACTTAACAAACTATCTTAAATTTGTTGATAAAAATAAATAAATAAATCTCCAGGGCTTCTAACATATTTTGCCTATATTATTACTGTTGAGTCCTTAACTAAAGTCCTTGTTCTCTATGTTTTCAAATACAGCTTGCTAGGTTTTCATTAAAATATTGAGTGATTGACATGCTTTTGACATTTACAAAATCTGTCTTAACAACACAAAGATCTTACATTTTCTCAAGATAATTGCTTATGTTTTCTGCTGTTTGTCAAACTTTTATTTACTTGGAAAGTTGAGTCTTAACAAAATCAGGATTCATTTGAAAGGTTTTTTTGCTTCGTCAGACTTTAGTCAGATGTTATACAACAACGAGGCACTAAACTACTATTCATTTTTTTAGGACATAATGGGAGTCTGAGAGCTGTCCTTAGCATTCAAAGTCACTGAGACTAAGGAGCTAAGAGGCCACCAATATTCTAGTCCTTGCCCACGGGTGGACCAAGCTCCAGGGCTGTTGGATACTGGCGAGTCGCCAGTCCTCCCGGCCGCAGAGCCCACGCCAACAGTAGCCAGTCCACATGCTGCAAAACAAAGGATCGTGTTCCCAGCGCTTCTGAGGACGCCAAGTGGTCAGCAAGACTCTGAACCATCCTAGTCCACGGTGCCACGGGCAGAAAAAAAATCAAAGGACACAAGCGGTTCCTCATGGACCCCCAAAGTAACCGCTGGAACACCCACCGATTACACAAGGTTAATCTGGCCACCTACAGGGTCTTCATGTTAATAAGAAAGCATAAGTGCATCAGTGGGGTGGCCTGAAGAGAGGTAACTTGTTACACTAGGGAGGCCTGAACCCCCACAGGAGTAGACAAGCCAGAGTGAACTCTAATGTCCATAGAAACACGCAGGCAGAAGAGTGGGACGGAGGTGAAGGGAAGGGAGGGAATGGGAAGGAGGGGGAAGGGAGAGAGGCCGGGATGAATACTCAATATGCTTGTAAAAGCAGAAAGAAATGAATAAAAAAGAAAGCCTAAACAGAATATGTTGAAGCATAAAATTTCAAAATAAATGCTTGTCAGCTCGGACCAGGACTTTCATCTGACCTGGTCCGTCTGGGGCATCTGGGGCTCTAAAGAGCTTCAGAGTCAGTCATTCAAGTGACTAGCTTCAGCCTGTTTAAAAGGGACATAATCAGGTTTTACTGAAGTTGCTATCAAACTCCAGAAATTGACCATCTTGGTTTATTTGTCCAAGACAAAACCCTTTTTTCCGAAAAAGAAGTTTGGTATGAAATATAAGACAAATCTATAGGAACAACAAGCTAATAAAGACCTTAACCGCCCCCCCCCCCCGCAAGAGACCTCGGGGCTGAACCTCAGAAAAGCAAGTCTATAACCCACGACCTATAGCTCCTGCCCATCATGGAATTTTCCTGGTGGGATGTGACCCGAAACACATACGTGTCCTGCTGTGTCCCTACCAGACACACTTTCTTTAGTGCCATAAGACCTGTCTGAGATATTCCATCCTTCTGTCAAACTAAGTTGTCTGGTTCCGAGTGAACACAGTCAACATCTCCTCCATGACTACGAAGAAAATCTCCACCAGAGCTGGTCTGTGAGCCTCACCCCAGCCTTGGCCACGTTGACTCTGCTGCCTCTGTGAGACCAACGCAGCTGCTCAGCCCAGGCTCAGCCACGCTGCGCGAACTCTCCTGCTCTTCAGAACATATCCCTTGACTCCTCCTGAGCGCCTCAGACCACAGAGGGACCCCAGGAGCATCTCAGACACGGAGAAACCCCAGGAGCGCCTCAGACCACAGAGGGACCCCAAGACATCACTGCACAACTGGTGCCCACTGGTACCCACCGGTTGGCCACATCTGAACGTCTCTGATCGTGATTCTCTCTGCCTGAGGGGGCTTCTGAAAACTTTTCCTCCCCCATGGATCCACGGGGTCTTGCTGCCCTTTCTCTTCAAGCAAGGGGTAAGCTGTCTTTTCTTCTTTTCACTGTCAAATTTTCTAATTATTTAGATGGGTGTGGCCATGGCTGAGCCCTTTTATTCTGCTAATAGAATTTTTCGTGTGTGTGTGTGTGTGTGTGTGTGTGTGTGTGTGTGTGTGTGTGTGTGTGTGTGTCCCAGAGGGAACTGGAGCACGTATGCCTGAGGAGATCCAA
This sequence comes from Typhlomys cinereus, assembly GCA_023101885.1. Classification (NCBI taxonomy): domain Eukaryota; kingdom Metazoa; phylum Chordata; class Mammalia; order Rodentia; family Platacanthomyidae; genus Typhlomys; species Typhlomys cinereus. The sequence goes on along the minus strand of JALPQD010000231.1, from coordinate 3,237,221 downwards.
AGGTAACTTTGGAAATCATCCTGGATTGCTCCTTATTGCTTTGCTCTGGGGTTTCCCAGCCCCTGCCTTCTGGGGCCAGAGTTGCAGGCGCCACCATCCCACCGGGCATTTTGAGTGGGATCTGAAGTCAAGCTCAGGTCCCTTTACTTGAGAGGCAAAGGCGTTAATTAACCCCTGGGCCCCACTGGATAGAATTCTTACTTCGTTCATTATTTCGCCCCTTCTCTCTCAGCTGCTGATCAGCTCTGCTTCTTCCAGATCCACACAGATTCGACTTCAAATGATCAGAAACATGTTCAGTGGATTTCCAGGCTTGGTTCATACTCAAAACCTGCTCGCCTGGGCTCAAGCCCCTTTCACACTCTGTTCTGCTGCAGATGCCTTAACACCTTGTGGAAACTTCCAGAGCCTTCATCCTTCTGGGTACTGGAAGAGTCTATGCTTCAGTCTTTCCTTCACTAACTTAAATCCTGAGGATCATATACACGTTCTTTGTAAGCAGGATCCTGGCTCCACCTCCAAACCAATTGAACGGGAATGTGAAATTGGTCATCCATCTTTCTCCAAATCACCTTTAATTGAGAATATTTAACACTACGTTTTCCTCCATGCCCAGAGTATAACTGACTTATCCACCACAAAGAGAGCATAATCAAGCCTGTTTGGGAAGACAGACCCACAAACACACACATAATTCTATCAAGATGCATTGAGCACTAGGAAGAGCAGGTTAGAACAAAAACAATTTGTGCATAATACTACAAGCTGTCAAGGAACCAAGCTAACAATAGAACAAGATTTTTACATAACAAAGGACACAAAGCTTGGCATTTATGCTACCTGCATTGATTTTTGTGTAAACTGTGAAGCAGAGATACAATTTTATTGTATATTTTAAACAAGTGAAAAGTGTATGTACACGTATGTGGGGTACATGTATATATATATGTAATATATATATATCAGCATGTTTTAAAACTTCTGTAGGACAAAATATATCTTTAATGCAACAATATGGCAATGTTCATAGATAAGAAAAATTCAAGTTCTCTGAAAGTTAATCCTCCTACCTATTCATGAATAAAATGTATATTAAAGCTAAAATCAAATTTCAACAGATTGACACAGTTTTACACTGTACATTTATGAAAAGGGGGTTAAGCACATAGACTACACAAGAGGCAAAAGCGCATGAATTAGTTCTGGTCACTAGAAGGAACCGCCTATCAGGTGCAGGTCTGAGAACCAGTGGTCGCACTGGCTGGGCCTCCACGTGAGGGAGACATGTCCGTGTGGCGCAGAAGTTGGACTAAGTATTCACATCACAGTCCAGAAGAAAGAGGACAGGGGTCTCTCCTGCTCCGCGGCGCTTCCAACGACCCCGCATTCCTGTGGTGCCCACCTCCCGAAGGTCAGAACCTCCCAACACCCCTATCTTGGGGAGCAGACATATGCATTCAGTCTTTGGGAGACACTTTCCACATCTAAACCATAGCAAGATTCACGTAATCAAAATGACTTAGATTTCAGTAATCAGAATATGACTGAGATGTCTTCAGTTAAAGTAATATTGGAAATGTACAGACAGACAAAAGAACTGAATGGATAAGCCAGGAACAGACCTGTATCTACCCAGCAAGGTCATTTCACTGAAGAGAGAGAAGCACCAGCAGCCAGCAACCTTCACAACACTTGATAGTCTTTTCCCTTCCACTTAAAATGCATCATAAAGTCGCATCTACTTCATATCATACACAAAAATCTGGACAAACCCCCAAAATACCAGAACTATCAAATGCACAATTTCTTTTATGAAACTACAAGAAACATTTTCTTCCTAACCCACACATGAAGGACACAGGGAACACACACACACAGATACACACACACACACACACACACACACACACACACACACACACACACCCCAAACACAAACTGATATATTCCTTTTGTTTTTTTGAATATATGATATACTATATATTATATGTTTAAATTTAATACTTCTGTAGAACAAAAGACATCATAAACATATTGAACAAAATATAAATTGAAGAAGAGATTATGATAATTGTTTATACAATAGATAAGAAAAATTCAAATTTTAAAACTAATTAAAAATAGGATTAATGGGGACATTCTCTAAAGAGGAAAGACAAATGGTCAATCACACTATAAGTGTTTCAATTCACTATCAATCAGGAGAATGAAAATTAACATGGTAAAACACAAACGCTTCTAACTAAACAGATAGCTTAAAATACAAAGGGCTGTAATAAAGCTCTGGCAACATTCAGGGGAACAGGAACAAACAATTCTAAATTTATATGACCACTTTCAAGCAACAAAATCTAAGTACAGGCTTATATCTACATATGTATCACCTATATATATTGTGTATACTTTTTCTAAGATAGAGGTTTTTCAAATCTCAAAATTTTATTTCTAGAAATATTTCTTAGAGATTTCCTTGGCATATGCAAAGGGAGATATGAATGAATATGTTGGTCACAGTCGTTGTTGTGAGTAACCAGATCTTAAAAGAATCCAGAAGTCTACTAATGCAACATGAGGGCTTGGGAGATGGTTTAGTGGGTAAAATGCTTGCTGTGTAAGCATAAGGTCCTGAGTTCTAATTCTCAGCACCCAGGTGAAAAATGGGAATGGCAGTGCGTGGCTGTAATGCTAGTGCTAGGGAGGTGGAGACAGGAAGGTCCGCGGGCAAACGGCCAGTCCAACTGAAAACAGTGAGCTCAAGGTCTGTCTCCAGGAAAACAGGTGGAGAGAGACAGGGACAGACACTCAAGTCATGGCCTCTGTGCAGGCCAGCTTGCCTGCACATGCGTGTGCACATACATGCAGACACCACACATGAACGAAGAAAGCAAAAATGACACATAGCGTTGTGAAGCAGTTGTAGGATGACACAGCTAGACACCAGAACATGCGGAGCATGAGGGCAGCCTTGAAAATAGACAAAGCACAGGAAACAGGAACAGGTCACCACGAATAAGAGGAAGCAGCGCAACGTACAGAGAGCCAATCAGAAACGAAAGGAAGCAGCTCAACGTAGGGAGAGCCAATCAGAAACGAGAAGAAGCAGCTCGACGTACGGAGAGCCAATCAGAAACGAGAGGAAGCAGCTCAACGTACGGAGAGCCAATCAGAAACGAGAGGAAGCAGCTCAACGTACGGAGAGCCAATCAGAAATGAGAGGAAGCAGCTCAACGTACGGAGAGCCAATCAGAAACGAGAGGAAGCAGCTTAACGTACGGAGAGCCAATCAGAAATGAGAGGAAGCAGCTCAACGTACGGAGAGCCAATCAGAAACGAGAGGAAGCAGCTCAACGTACAGACAATCAGAAATGAGCTGGGACCAGAAAGCTGACTAGTCGCTGGTAAATCACCACCTCGTGGCTTGCGGGAACAAGGGGTTATTCTCTTGCCATAGACTGTACAGTTCCTCGTCCAACTTTGCAGGACAAGCTCACGCCCTCACTGGAGGGAGGCAACTGACCACATCATATCCACATGACGGCTGAGAGAAGGGCGATCCTTACTTGCCAGACCAGCATGTCTGGCCAAGTGTACACAAGGATGCCGACTTCCTCAATTAACTCTCAGCATTTTATTCATCTGTTCGGGGCCTAGTCTACCCACCATAGGCTGGGCCTTCCCATCAGCTAGTCAATCTAGTCAGTCTCCTGCAGGTTCATTCTGGGTTTAACCCAACCACTACATTCCTACAAATGTGCCCAGAGCTCGAACCCTTAACCATCAAATTGACACTGTACCTAACTATAACAGTTGCTAATTACTGCCCCTTGGTGAGTTGGTTTATTTTTTAGGAACCTTGGTGTGGCCTGCTCCCTTCCATTTTCAATAGTAGCACTGTACTTGTCGTTGGTTACAATTTATTGTTTGTTGGTTAACAAATCTGATTTGGGAAATACAACTCTTCTCCCCATTCTTGTAGAATTGTAGCTCTACAACTTTTAAAAAACTGCTTGTTGGTTTTCATGGTGAACTCTGGCCCGTCTGGTAGAATCTCAACTTTGCATTATGTTCAGCTGGTGGTAAAAAGACCTCAGACTTCCTTTCTCTCACCAGTCTTCCATCTTTCAACAATGCAGTCGCAGGTGAGATGTTTTTCAGGTAGGCATGAACTATGACATGAATTCAAGGAGTGCAGCTAAATTAACAATCAGGAGAATCAAGCCCAGGGACTGGGGAAGCTCAGCTCTGGGGCTGAGAAGGAAGGGCGAAGGAAAGATGGCAGGAATGCGTGGTGCTTGGCTGTCAATTAGCATCTGTTTTCCTTTCTTCTGAGGTCGCTGCTTTGTACCCAGACCTGTGACCTATGCCTCGTCTACACTTCTCAGCCTCCCTGAAGGTGGCCGTGGCCCTGTGACCTGAGCGCTCCTCAGAAGTGATCCGCTGGCTTCAATTTGAGCCTCAGAAACTGAACAGAACGTGAGCCCTTCCAGCCAGTTGGAACCAGTCACCGGACAAGATCAATGATGCCCTGGGCAGCGTTACTCAGCAAGAGCTCTGGAGACCTTGGAGAGTGCCAAGATCCTTTTTGGAAGGCCACAGGCCACAATTATTTTCATGCGAATAGCAAAACATGACTCGTGCTTTGCCCTTCTCTCGCACAAGCACAGTGGAATCTTCACATAGTTCAGGAGGTGCAAGATCATAGCAACTGGAATTTCAAAGCTGATATGAGTTCACTAGCTACATGTTAGAGAGGCTACAAAAACACATAACAATGTTTCATTACTCTTTTTTAAGTCTTGGGAAATGTGATTACATTTCACAAGACTACTACATTGCCTTACTCAGTTTCATGAGTGTGAGGGACAGGATTGAAGCTAAAAGATTTAAAAAGCTATAATAACCACAAAAACATTGTGCCACCTCTTGTGGATTTATGGTTATTTATACGTGGTGACAAATAAAAAAAATTAAATTTCTGTTTTAATTTCTCATGCAGAAGAACCACTGCACTGGGATGGACACACAATTGCTTGGCCGTAACCTACACTTTGGAATGAACGTGCAGGAGGAAGCTGCCTGTCTCCTCCTCCCACGGCAGGGCCCCCCAAATGCTGTGCTGTTGTGCCTTATAGTAACCACACTCTGGATTTACCCAAAGAACAAAGACAGTCACTAAGCAAGATCTTCTGACATCAAGACACTGCATTTAACTGGCCGGTAAGGACCAGTAAGGGTGTTTGGACAGGGAAGTGGATGACCCTTGACCCTTAATCTAGCTGGTGCAGTCAACTTCCAGACTTGAAAGACAATGTACCAGAGAAGCCAAGAGCTAGAAACAAAATGTCTAGAAGTTGATGTAAACACCTTTGTTTGCTCTATTTAGCAACTTAGCATAAGAAATAGATAAATTCAAGAAGCGACTGACCAGTGTGTGGGTAGACAAGAAATGAAAGGATCTCGAAATTTAGGAGTTCCCAAAGACGAAAACTAACATGTTTCCAACCAGGAAGAGGTGAACCAAGTGGGGTTCAGAGGTCTCCCAACCATTCATGGTCACTGCCAGAAAAGGGGCTTTGAGGCCCACAGAAGACCCATCAAAGGCGCTGCCTACCTAGGCCTGCATTTAAGAGCATCTCCAAATAACCGTCATTAAAACAAGAAAGTCAGAAATTAAGCAGCCTAGAGAATACATCTGGAAATAATGTTGCAGTAGTTACCGGCTGCCACAGTTACTCTCTGCTGCTGTGAGACAACCACCGCCAGCTTCCGAGACAGGAGACATTTATTCAGCTCACAGTACCGAGGGGAGAAAAGGAACGGTTGGCTGCAGAAGCCAGCGGCGGCTCAAGTCACTGCAGACATGGAGGAGAGCGAGCTGCAAACTGCACGAGCAGACGTCTCCTGAGAAGCAGGGAGGGGCTAACCCGCCGCAAGGCCCACCCTGTCGTGTGCCTTCCTCCAGCCATGCTCCACCTACCAAAGGTGCCTCGACCTTCCCAGACACTAACGGCTAAGGATTCGAACCCAGGAGTCTGCGGGGGACAACCACATGCAAACCAGGACACTGGCTTTCTCTAGGAGCAAAAACAAAACAATGAAACCAGAGCCTTATCAGCTCCTACCATGGGAGGGGAAAGATCAAGGGGACCCACAGCTCCCCGGAGCCTGACGGGGACTAATGTTAGGAGGAGAAAAGGAAGATGTTTTGCTTAACGGTGTACCCTACATATGACTCATGCTCCAGCAAGGACATACATGGAGCATGTGTCATCAGAGGTAAACCCGATGAAACTCAGTGGGGAGATGAAGTGTTGTAAGGGGAAGAGGAGAGGGAATGGGATTGGGATTAAGGGATGAAAATATCATAAATTCACTGTATTCACGTACATCGCACTAAAATTGTATTTAAAACTGGAGCTTTCAAAAAACCAGATTTTTTGAAAACCACATTTTCAAAAAAAATTGACTCCTCAAGGAAATGTAAGTCTTCAAGAAAAGGCCCTTCCTCCCTTCCTCCCTTCCTTCCTCCCTTCCTTCCTTCCCTCCCTCCCTCCCTCCCTCCTTCCTCCTCTTTCTTCTGGGAACCAACAAGGAAGAATGAAAGCGTCTATCCTCAGCGACAGAAGTTGCCGACAGCTGAGCGTGCCAGCCGGCTGACCCTAGGAACCCACCCTGTGGTTCGCCTTGTGCATGAGTGGCAGGGAGGAAAGAGAACATGATGCTCAGTTCCTAACTGGCCAAGGCTCTGGAGTCAAAGCTGGGCCCAGTGAGGAATGGTGCCGTTAATGGAGATGCCTGGTTCTGGAATGACATCACAGCGCTCTGGGTCGTGGGAGGAAAGGAGCAGGCAGATGTGGGTGTGGCCAGGCAGGCTGGTGGGCGCGGGCAGCTCTCCCAGTTCCCCACGGTCCCAACGTGTGACCAGGGATCTGGGTGCCCAGATGGACCACATTTCCCAGTCTTCCTCACGTCACGGCTTGCCATGATGCTCAAGTGCTGCGTGACAGAAGTGACCGTGTCCCTTTCTGATTCGCAACTTCAGGCCTTCCCGTTCCTTCCCCTGGCATTCCAGCCAGAGCCCAGGTGTGGTGACAAGTCTCAGCTGCTCAGCTGATGATGTCCCGGGGAGATGGCAAGACCCACGGGGCCACGGGCCGTGCCCACGACCCCATGGAGAAAAGCCACGTGGCCCATCTGGGACAATGAGGCTGAGAGCCCTCCTCGGGGGATAATGTGACTTCTTTGTTTTGTGAGCCCTGCAAGGGGCGGGATTCTTGTCACAGAGTCTTACACCACATCTGATGGCACCAGCAAGCCACTTTCCTGCACGGTGGATGAGGTGGGAGGACACAGAACTGAAGCTATCAGGCAAGTCTGTGGTTCTTCATAGCAGCCCTTCAGGCTACACTGCGTCTATGCCAATGAGAGGAATGGGGTGGGGATTACACCCCTACCCCCCAACATCCAGAGAGGAGGAGGAGGAGGCTGGGGTTAAGGTTATAAAATCTTACCTAGAGTTTCAGGGAAGTTTTTTTTTGTATTTTCTATTTTTCACTTTTATGTGTACGTGTGTGGTGTGCATGTGTACATGAATGGTGTACATGAATGTTCACGTGTGTGTGTGTGTGTGTGTGTGCGCGCGCACGCTTGCACATATGTGCATGTGCCTGTAAAGGACCAAGATTAATGTCAGGAATCATCATCTTTGATCGCTCTTCCACTCTATCCCTTTGAGGCAGCGGGTGGTCTTCTGATAATTGAGTAACTTTTGGCAACTGGCCCCTGTCTTAGAACCAGAGGCTGAGATTTCATGACCCAGAGAGAGGGCTTTCTTAAGTGGCAAGAATCAAGTACAGAGTGATCCCAGCTCTATCCCTGGATAATATCAAATAAAGCCTATTTTTACTAATTAAATATGAAAAAAATCCATCTTAGGAAAAGTATTTTGAAATGAAAGTTTAGAGAAACTGCCATTTTTTTAATACAAGTAATGAATCCTATTATTAGCTTTCATCTTTCCTTTGGCAGACATGGTCTTCAATTTTTAAGCATTTGCCAAGGAAAAAGTCTTCTGCCAACTCACAGTGATGGATCTGCCTGCTTCAGACCAGGATTCAGCAAGTATTCCAAGAAATCCCCCCCATTTCAAAAATTTAAGCAAAATGTAGGTCACTTAATACATGAGAAGAACGAGAGGAGGAGGTTCATACCTATAACCCCAACAGTTGAGAGGCTGGGGCAGGAGGATTCTGATGACTCTGAAGCCACCTGAGCCTTGCAGTGAGGTGAAGACCAGCCTGGGGTATAGTAAGACCCTGTCTCAGTGAAAAAGCAAATAATAAATAAAGAGACTAGGTGTGCGTAGCTGACGGGTAGAGAGCTCACCTAACATATGCAAGCTCCCAGATTCCATCACACACACACACGCACACACACACACACACGCACACACACACACACACATGCATACACACACACACACACACACACTAATGACAGTGAGCAATAACATGATAAAATAAAATGCAAGGAGATATTCTTACTTGGTCCTCGAAAGACAGAGCCTGGGCAACGTCTCTGGGGAATCCATCAATAACGATCCCTTCCTCGTCAGGTATTTGCATCAGTTTTTGCTTTATCTCGGTAATTGTTGTTTCCTTTTGCAAAGAGACATGAAAAGAAACCATAGCTGTGAAGCAGTGAACTCTCATCTGGTCTTTGCTACAGACCAGAAGCTTCTAGAATCCTCTGGCAGTACCTGAGGCGCCAGCTCCCCGTTGGTGATGATTTTGGCGATCAGACTCCACTTCCGGTTGCTGCTGGCGCCGTGGATCTTCTTCCTCAGTAGCTCCCCCACGGAGATGTACTGGAAGCCGTAGCGCTCTGCGATTTTCAGGCTCTGGGTGCCCTTTCCGCTTCCAGGACCACCTGCAAAATGGTGATGCGCTTGTAAGAAGGAATCCAGTCCATATCGCTGTCTCCGTGACCTGCGAGGAGGTCTCTGCATCCCCCTGCCAGGGTGAGACATTCTCCAAGCTTCTTCAGAAAGCAGAACGTGCCAAGACTCAATTTAGAGCAGAACCATCTTGAAATTGTGCTACCTCCAAAGCCTTTGTTCCCAATGTGACTATCTAACAACAGCTACTTAGACTGGGGATGCAGTTCGACAGGGGCGAGTCCTACCTAACACACACCAAGCCCTGGATTCCAGTCCTGTCACCACACAAGCCTGTGATTTAGGCTTTCAAAGAGTTATTACACCGTGTGGTGAAACAACAATTATTTTTAAACCGTCACACGCTATTTTATGTCTTGCTTCAAGTACTTCTGTTTGCAGAAGCACATCCTTGCTCGCTTGACTTTACATTCACCACAGAAAATGCATCGAGAGTGAAAAGGGTTCTTAACGTAGAAAAACTTCATACAACAGATTGTGTTATGAATAATGAACATTTCACAGACTTAATGCTCACTAGTAATTGGAATTTACTCTGTGTGTGCGTGTGTGTGTGTGCGTGCGTGTGTGTGTGAGCTGTGGAGATCCACGGGTGACTCTGGGAATCACCCTGGATTGCTCTACCTTCTTATGGCTTTGCTCTGGGTTTTCCCAGGTGTTACCTTTTAGGAACTGAATTACAGGCTGCTGCCATTTCTACCCATCATTTATGTGGAATCTGGATCTGAACTTAAATCCTTTTACTTGCAAGGCAAACACTTTAAACCCCAAGCCATCCCTCCAATCCAACATTCACTTTTTAAAACCATAAATAATAAATGATGACAAAATGTTAGTAGTATATGTCTCAGATTTCATTTTTATTTTCAAATCACACTAGACTCTGTTAATTTATATTTCTGAGCACAATCTAACTAGAATCTGGAGTTAGTAGAGTACATTGTAAAAATAAAACATATAGTTATCAGTCTAGTCTGAGATTATTGAATGGTAATCATCAAAATGAAATATTTTCAAAGAATCAAGAATAAGATTGATTATAAGCAAAACATTTAGAAAGTCAATGTCTAATAAGTAATGTTCTGGGAATATTTGCTGAAGCATTATTATATTTTGTTAAGCAGTATTGAAGGCAAAGATCAATAGGAAAACAGGTTTTCCCTTTCCCAATTAGAATTGTTGTGCACTGAAGCCATTTTATATCTAATCACTTAAATAAGTATTTTCATTCTCTCAAACAAGACAAGGTCATAGGTTTGTTTTGTTTTGCTTTGGATAAGAAAAGTTCAGAGTGGGCACATTTGGTTAGCAGAAGTCTCAGATCAGCTAATAGAATCAGAAACGATTAAAAGTCCATTTCCTATTGCCACTGATTCTGGGAGCTTCTTTCCGAACCCGATTCAAAACAATCTACCAGATAGCATCTAGCTTCCACTGCTCCGTTGCTTTATTAAATTTAGCATAGGGATGTTTTTACATTTTAACCATCCTCTTTCTGAAGTACTCAAGACCCTCCTTCACTTAATATTATAAAATAGTTCTACTTGCCCTGTGCAAAATTCTCCTTTGAGAACTGGCCTTGCTGCACAGCCCACACTGATCTTGAAATGTCTGTTCTCTTGCCTCCGCCTCCCCAGAAGCTGGGTCTATAGGCAGGCAACACCATGTTTACATTCAAATCTTCACTTTGCAATTACAAAGTATGTTTTGGCTCCAAATAGTTGCTTTGGGCTTCCTGATAAAGGCCATTCGAGGACAGACTGGAAGGAAGTATTTTTCTTTTTTTGCATTTTGTTTCTGTTTTGAGACAGGGTTTCATGTACCCCGGGCTGGCTCCTAACTCATCAGGTGCCAGAGATGACTCGTACATTCCTGTGTCTAATTCCAAAGTGTTGGGGTGCAGCAGCCTGCCTACCTCGAAGAAAAAAATACCATCTGATGAACTCCGCGGACAAAGCCAACTTGATTTAATCCCCATAGCAGCGAAGTTATCTTTCATAGTTGCTTCTGCACTCGATCTCATAGTTTGAATCCATTGAACTCATATTATAAATCACATGGACCCATAAAACATTTAAGTGCGTTGAGAAGGTTACAGAGCCCTCAGGGAAAAACGCTGTCAATTACTTGAGGAAATAGCAAAGAGCAACAAAAAAATTAAGATTGTACCACCATAATTTATGGGTTTGACAATTGAAGCTTCTTAACAAGCTTTATCTTCTCTCTAACCAGAATGAGCTTCACTGAGTTCTCTCTACTTAATACTTATTAGTAATATATCTCTCCAAAGTTTTACAACTGTCTGAGAGAGTCCTGTCTGTATCAAGAAGGACAGCTTTAGAAACATTCTTCAGGCAAAAAGAAATTTTCGTTTATTTGGAGGCAACACCAGGTGAGCCCTTGTGCCTCCCACACACCTTTTTCATGTCAGAATTAACAAAAGTTTGTAAGATCCAAGTATGATTGTTTTATAATTCCTCAAAATTATCAAAATGCCCCAGTTTTCTCAGGAAATTGTTTTTCTTTTCTTTTTTAACTTCAATGGGTGGTTGAACCTGCTCCCCTCCCCCACTCTCTCCCTTCCCCTCCCTTGTCTCAGAAAACATAAACTTTGTCTCAATCACTTAGAAATTACTTTTGCTCACTGGTTCTCTGTCACTGTAAGACAGGAAATGAGAACCACATTTACTCCTCGGGAAGCAAAGAAAGTTTACTGAATTGAAATGAACTGGAAGTCGCTGGCATCTTAGGATTTATATCTTCCTCCAAAGAGTTCAGTTCACATTTTGGCCATTTTCATGTAAAATCCACAATGCACAAAACTCGTCATCCATGTACTGCTTTATATCAGAGTGTTTTTGCTATGACATATATGTACACAACTGGACTGTCATTTGCCCATTCTGCTAATAATTAGGGTTACTATCAGCAACAAGGACGTGAACAAAGACTGTTGCGTGCACCCACAAACCGCAGAGAGGTGAATGGTTTCACTCCTCCTACTCGCAGCTCCCCCTCACCAATGCATTCCCTTCCAGGCACGCTCATCTACAAGGGCAGCGGATGTCGTCATACCTATGACGAGGATGATTTTGGGCCGAGGTCTAGCCGGGTCGAAGACATCATACTCTTCAATGAGCTCGGCGGTCTCAGAGAGATCCGTATCACTTTCTATGGAGAACTGATGGATTGGGGGGAGCCGGTCGTACCGACGGTAGGGAAAGGCCGAATTTTCTGGCATGACTGTGAAAGAGCAAAGGAAAAAAAGATATAGTGTCATACTTTCCACATTAAACCAATCAGTAGAAGAGATCAAATCCACGAGCCCATCTCTGGAAGAAGACATCCTTAGTGGTCAGTGAACATTTTCTTAAAGGACTCACAGAACCAGTGTTTTAGACTATGAGAGGTGCAGACTCACACCCAACTCAGCAATAGTAGTGTTGTTACAGCCGTAGACACTATATAAACCAAGAGCAAGGCTTGTGTGCCAATAAAACTTTATCAGCACAAACAGTGAGCTGGACTTGGCCATCTCATGGAGAGAGAGGAATGTTCTGAGGTCCCCGTCCGTCTTCCTTGGAAGGTGTGTACATTCTGAGCTCTGCAGTGATGTTCTCTGGAGTTTGCCGTCCACAACCTCACAGTCACCCGCAGCTGCCCGCAAGCCAGTGCTTGTGTGTGCTGTGCTCCACAAATACAGACACACCCACAAGCAACACAAAATCAGAGTACGTCACAAGCTAGATAGAAGGTGCAGACAATTCCTACAGTTCATCGTCTTTCAACCTCACGTCATTGTACAATCCCAGCATCTGCTATCTTTAGCTGACTTGATTTTAAAATATAAGTATGAAGATACAGATTTATATATCGCAGGTGCGTCAACGTGTTGAGTATGACCCAGTGGAAGGCCAAGCTGTAGTGTCGTCTCTTTGGTGCTTACAAGCGGAGCTCTCGGTTTCTGTCTGACAGTCGTTACCAGCAGGGAGAAGAAGCGCTCTACAGTGACCCTCTTTCCAGGTGAACTCCACACTGACCACTGGGTTGCAGTGATGGGAACAGACTTGTCAAGGAGTCAGAAAAACCAACCCAAACGATGAACAGAGAAAGCGGATCCTAACATCAGTGTTTAACGTCAGACAGGCCTGGCCAGCCGGTCACCAGATAGCTCGTGGCTTCCACCTCCCTCATCCCAGCTGTGCTATCTAACTCAGGAGGCGCGAGAAGACCCCAAACACCTGCACAAGGGAGAAGGTGCCCACCTGACCTTCCATGAAGGATCCGGCCAAGGCAGCGACCACCCAGCTCAGCACTCGCATCCCTCCTAGAGATGCTCATCAATTAGAAACTTCTGTTCTCTATTGTGACAATACATGAAGCCACTGACCACTAGTTAGTGGATTCACTTTAGTTCCATGAAAGAAGAGGAGTCTTTGAGCTAGCAGGGGACAACCTTCGGACAATGCTGGGAAAGGCCAGCCCCTCAAAGACACAGGCCACCCATTACCTTAAAATGAAATCATTTTACCCAACGCAAGGCCACATTACACATTAGCCTTGGCTACTTCCTTCCTTCACATTTCACGTTGTTTGTCAAGTTCCGTATCACAAAACACATTCCCAACACACACTCAAGTCTCCATCCACACAGCCACAACTCTTCCCCAAGGCAGCTTATTCGCCAAGACACAAAAGCACACCCTCGTTCCCCTGCGCCAGGAATCTCACTGACTTGCAACAGTGAAATTTTCAACTTAGAATAGACATTTCTTATTAGAAAAAAAATTCTTTAGAACTGTAATGGTTCGAAGGGTCAAATCAAAACATTTTGCTTCAAGTCTTGAAAGCCTGTGAAGATAACCTTGGCCTTGGATCTTCACACGATCTTCACACGACATGGGCTACTATGTAACCTACCAAGTGACATTGAGGAGAACGCTCAGAGAGAATGGAAGAAGACCCTGCCCAGCAATGCCATTAACTGCGCGCGGAGACCTAGGCTGGTCATCTCATTACCTCAGGATCACACCAAATGTTTTCCATTTCTAAGGTTTGGGCATGTCTTTTTTTTTTTTTTTTTTGATCTGTCAAAAATTAGTTTTAAATGTTAATTCTTGAGATCTTGGAGGCCTCTTAACACTGACACACCTGGTCTCGGGTCACACCCTTTCCCCATAAAACTTGAGTACCCAAATCAAATCACTTAGCTTTGACTCCTGTGTAAACAAGAATGGGCTCATCTCCCCCGGAGATGTTTCTGAGGAAATGATATTCTACAAAAAGTGATCACAGTCCGTCTTTCCCCCATGGCTCATTCAAATAAAGCCTAAGTGGTCATGACTGAATATCAAGTTAGACCAACTCAGACTGGCTTCCTCCTCATATTTCTTGAAGTAGAATCTTCTACCACTGCTGTTGTGACAGCAGTAATGTGTTACTAATTACATTCGTTCTCTGGCAATTTCACACATGTGTATAGTGCCGTGGGCCACACTGACCCCAGCCTCTTCCCTTTCCCCTCCTCCTCCTCTAGTCAAGTCTTTCCTGCATTCTCTTTCTCATATTCATACCTGCTCATCTTTTATGACCCACTGAGTCGAACCAGGGTTATATATGTTTAAAAAAATAGCTGAGATCTTGGTGGTACAATTTCTGAGCATGGTTGGAGTTTTGAAAATACACTATTGTTGGTCAGTAGAAAAGAAGAAACAGGTTCTACTCTTCACATAGTGTCAACTTTCATCTGGATCCTGGAAAGTCCATTGGTCTGTAACTATGACACACCCACCTATCAGAGAGACAGTAGGACTGTGAGGCATGTCTAACGGAATGCAGTTCTGAGTTCTAAACTGCCACTAACAGTCCACTGGTTTGCTTGTGTTTTCCCTAGCACCTGATTGCCAAACCTAGAATATTCACTAGCAGTCCAATGACTATTCAATTAACCAGCATAAACCTCACATGCACTTATGTAAATGCATTAATATGAACTATGAACTTGCAAGCAAACAGACCAAACTCTGTCTGGCTAATAAAAGTACTGTTGAGTTGTTATGCAACTACTACCAATTATATCTGAATGCTATTCACATATTTGGAAACAGCTTATTTGCAATTTAAAAATAAATTCATGTTTTCTAATAGGATTCATTTTTCAAAATAACGAATTTGGTAATATAAGCTTTCACTAGGTATTCAGCAAATCGTTGGTTTTGCTTCCCTTTTAACATGGTGATTAGAATGGGTTGCAGTAGTCTTATGCTCCATGAATTCCTGGAGGCATTTATAAATCCAATCCATGAACTCAAGGCCTGCAGCTAACATGGTATTTACGGAGACTCTAGCTATGAACACACTTTACCATTTCTTAGGAAGGATCTCCGGGGCTGCCCTCCGTTCAGGGGGGGTAGTGTCTTCTTTTCCTGGCTGACAAATGTGTCCCACTTCACCTTGTCACAGCCGCCGAGCTCCTTGACTTTCTGCAAACAGCCTTCCAAGTACTCTACAGGGTCTTCGGGCTTAGAGCACATCAGCCCGTTCAAAAGGCTCTGGATACAAATGACAATCACAAAGAAAAGACATTTCAATTGGTTAAAATACTGGTGTGTCTCATTTCTAAACTCTGGGTTCTCTTCAGCTTTTCATTTGTTTTGTTTAATTAATTTTTAAAGTTACGGTGCAAAACAATGACTTTCTCAATTACATTCTCATAGCGGTATGTGTATCAAGGTATATTGCCTAGGGCCACCTTGCATTCCCCCCACCCCCACCTCCACTGTGGGCTAAGTGGGGTTATGATTTGCATTTCCTTAATGACTAATGGTAGTGAACAACTCTTGCATGGATTTCTCCCACCTTTGGTCATTTGGATTTCTACCTTCCTGAACTGTCTGTAGAGTTTATTCTTTGCACTTTTATTGATTCCATTCCTCTTCCAAATAGTCCCCAACTCTACTTTCATGTAATGTGTGTGCATCTATCATCTATCTTTCTATCCACCACATGAGACAAAACATACAATATTTGTCCTCACTCACTATCCTTTCTTATTCCCCTGTCCTTTAGCCATCTTCCTGCCAACACACACTTTCTACATTCATACATCATCCAGTGGTGTACAAATCTAGATTCTACCTATGAGAGAAAAATCTGCCGCATTTGCTTTCTGAATCTGGCTTATTTCACTTAACATGATCATCTCCCATTCATGTCTGTGTTCCTGAAACTGACATAATTTTTTCTTTGTAACTGGATAAAACTCTGCCACGAAGGCAGAATACATTTTCCTTCTCTGTTTATCTGGCGATGGCATGTAAGCTGAGTCCATGTCTTGGCCATTGTGACCAGGGCCGCAGTACACATGGGCGTGTGGTGTCTCTGTGTAATGTTTTGATGTCTTCAGATACCCAGAAGTGGTGCTGCTTGGTGGAATGGTGGCTCTATTTTTAGTGTTCTGAGGCAGCCCACACTTAGTTCCAGAGTGACTGTAGTAATTTACACCCTGGCCTGCAGCAGCAGGTTCTACTCCACAGCCCCGGGGCCTTGGCCAGCAATGATGTTGTTTGACTTCTTGACAAGAGCCATTCTTGGGGTGGGATGAGATCTCAGGGTGGTTGTAAGTTGTATTTCCTTCATGACTAATGGCGAGGCACAGTTTCTTCAGGGAATTTTTTCCCCTTCCTCATTTGGAATCCCTACCTTCTTGAACTGCCTGTTCAATTTATTCCTTTGCCCATTTATTGATCAGATGATTGATTTTGCTGGCATTTAATGTTAGGACTCTTTGCTTAGACCTTAATTCCTTGTGAGATGAAAACTGGGCAAGCTTTCTCCAAGTCTGTAGACGCCACTCTGCTGATTATTTCCTCTCCTGTGCAGACACTTTTGAATATCAATCCTTGTTGCTGTGTCCTGAGCACCTGGATCCTTTTCAGAAAGCCCTTGCTATGCCTGTGTCTTGAAGGTTCTCTCTGCTTCACTCGGCGCTTTGAGAGTTTCAGAACTTACATTAACCCAGTCTTTGATCCATTTTGAATTGATTTTTGGAAGATATGAATGTAGCTTCATTCTACACAGAGACACTTGATTTTCCCAGCACTGTCTGAAGAAGAGGCTGTCTTTTCTAAACATTTGTTTTGGGCACCTTTGTATGAACTTAGGTGGTTGTAGCTATGTGGGGGCTATTTCTGGGTCATGGATTGTTCTACATGTTTGCTTCTGTGTTAGTTCCATGTGCTTAACTGTTGTTATGACCTTAAGGTATGATTCAAATCAAATATCATGATGCCTCCAGCATTCTCTTTCTGTTCTTGCATTTTTCTTGTTTTCTTTTTCTATTCTGTGTCTCATACATGAATACAGTGAATTTATATTTTTATACCTTAATCCCTAATCCCACCCCTTGCAATCCCACCCCTGTAATTCCACCCCCTGTTCTTTTCCTATTCTTTTATATTTTTTATTTTTTATTATTTAATTGTGCGTGTATGAGTGTGTGTATGTAGAACCATGGACGAATCCGGGAACCACCACGGACACCTCCACCTCTTCCTTGTTTATTCTGCCCGGGGATTCACAGGCTCTGCCCTACCAGGACCAGAAACGCAGGCCGCCCCCACTTCCACCTGGCGTTTATATGTGGGGTCTAGGATCCGAACTCAGGAGCCTCCGCATGCAAGGCGGAGGCTTAACCCCTGAGCCATCTCTCCAGCCCCTGTTTTTTTCCTATTATAGAGCTGCTTCTTCCCTCTCAGCCTCCCTCCCATTTCACGTTTTTTCACATGTGTGGCCCATTATTTGGGGTCTGCATCTTTTTTAAATAAACAATTTGAATCGAAATTATGGCCCGCTTGAGAAATTAAGATAATACTTTAAATTTTTAACCAGTTACTTTTCAACTCAGCATTCCCTGTGTTTTAAACAAATTAGTCAGCTGTAAAAGTTTAAAATTTGGTAAATTCCAACCAAGTGAGATGCAACATGACACAGGAAGATGTTCCCAGTTGTTATCTATGATATTTAAGTTCTCAAAGACTTCGTCATCCTTAAGTCTCAAAGCCCTAGCTTTGTCTGTAAAATGGCGGCATTGACCCAACTCATAGGAATTTAAAGAAATTTTAAGAAAATATTTGCATAATGTAAATTAAATGCCTCATATGCAATAGGTGCTCAGCAAATGTTGCTAGTTTTACTTATTATCATTATTATTTTGGCAAATTCTCCCTGGCCTACAGAGCTCTGTTCTGTGTTGCCAAGGAAACCAGCACAAAACATCACACTTGTCATTTATATTGAATCCACTAGTTTCTGTGCAGTTTCTTCTTCTAAACTGTAAGTTTTTCATCAAAACAGAATGGGTTTCATATTTTTCAGTCTCCAGCACCTGAAATTTTCCCTGGCTTATGAAACTATTTTCTGAGTAGGTCAAAACATCCTAAAACTCGAGTCTGAGAGAAACTTAAAAAGACTGAAGTCAGAGACTTTAAAAGTTGCTGCTTGATACATGATAAGTTTATAATATCTATCAAGGATGCAAAAAGGAAGGATCCTGCTGTTTCAGCCACGGTGCCTATGTGCCACGTGCGCCAGTTTCTAAAAATGCTACAAGTTGGAAAAGCTGAATTCTGAGAACTAGACTGATGTGTGAAATATTTCCCTTTGTTTTTTCATGGAAAACATGCAGATTACCACCCGATGATTATTAATGCACAAAACACGCTCTTTGAAAGACTGACACATCTAAACACAGCCTTTGGTTTTCAAATTAATTTTGTACATTTTCCCCGGGATGGTAGACAATTCCTGCAAGGTACATTTGTGTTTTCTGAGATCCTAAATTAAGGTTAGAGTGTGAAATTCCATCAGGAGAGTTCAACTGTTCAACAGTTCAACTGTTGAGAGGACAGAAAAAAAATAAATGAAACCTCCATGCAGTTCATAAAAAGACAGTGCTGTGTACACACACATCGCAGGTGACTTCCCACGCCACTTACACTGGGTGGGAGCTGTGAACACTCGCGCACCACATGTCTTATCTTATCTTATACACGTGTTACTTACATGAGCTCTCAGCCCATGGGCATTACCATCCCCATGTTAATGATTTGGAAATGATGGCCCAGAGATGTTACTTACTCGCCCAAGGGACCCTGTGGGTCAGGATTCCAACCCACTTTCTGACGACAAAACCTATATATTCCTTTCTGTGTATCTTATAAAAAAGATATCCTCTGTGCCCCATGAATAATCCAATTACAAATCACCTAAATATGAAAAGCTTTAACTTTCACTCTTTTTACTATTTATTCATTTATTTATTTTTGCACATGTGAATGCAGTGTGTGTGTGTGTGTGTGTGTGTGTGTGTGTCTATCAGAGGGCACTGTATATCTCTGTGCAGGACCAAAGGTGACTTTGGGAATCGTCCTGGATTGCTTCTACCTCCTTCTTACTTCACTCTGGGATTTCTCTGGCTGCACCCACCAGGGCTGGAAGTGCAGGACACTGCTGTTTCCCCCTGACCTTTTATGTGGGACCTGCCATCTGAACTCAAGACCGTCTGCTTGCAAGGCAGAGTCTTAACTCCTAAGCCATCTCTCCAGCCCTTAGCCTTTCATAATGCCTAAAGTGAGTGGATACACCCAATAGATGCCTTTTTAAAATACTTTATTTTGTTCTTTGACACTTTCATGCACAAATACAACGAATTCATGTGTTCTCATCCCTGCTATCCAATCCCATCTCTCATCCAGTCTTTCTTCATATTTTCTGTGGATGCTTTTGCTGACATTTCAAGCCTTTCCAAACAAAACTAATTCCCCACAGGACATTGATTTTTTTTTTTAATTCAATTGTGTGTGTGTGTGTGTGTGTGTGTAGAACCACGGGCGAATTCAGGAACCACCATGGACTGCCCGCCTCCACCTCTTCCTTGTTTACTCTGCTCCAGGATTCACAGGCTCCGCCCTACCAGGACCAGAAGCGCAAGCCACCCCGCATCCACCCGGTGTCTATATGTAGGGTCTAAAATCCGAACTCAGGACCTTCTGCCTGCAAGGCAAAGGCTTAACCCCTGAGCCACCTCTCCAGCCCCGGGACATTGATTTTTAAAGGAGACAAAAGGCTCCACTCCATTGATAATTTACATCCTTTCTTCTCATAGTCAGCCTGCTCTCATAAATTAAGTTAAAATGCTGATCATAAACTAAGTAATGGGATCTGCTGATTTTCATTAATTCTTTGAGAACTTGATTAACCTAATTAGATTTGTCATAGTTGTCTTGAAAAATTGTTAGTCTCTGGCCTAAAGTCCGATATCAATATCTATCTATCTATCTATCTATCTATCTATCTATCTATCTATCTATCTATCTATATCTATCTATCTATCTATCTATATCTATCTATCTATCTATCTATAATCTATTTCTATCTATCTGTATGGATATGTGTGTATATATATATATTACAAAGTTATCTAGAAATAAGGATTTATTAGAAAACCAGGAGCAAGTGTTTCTTTTAACTTAATTTAGAAGTAGCAAAGCTTTCAAATATGAATCTACGAGGTAACCTGCATCACTATGAACTACTGAATGTTCCTACCAGGAAGAAATCTGGAAGGACCAATTATATACTCAGTGAAATGTAGACTCAATCTTCAGTTCTTTGATCAATAATGACATCTATATCAACAGTTGGGGCGGGGGACTGGACAGGCTACAGGGGACTGGGCCTCAGGAGCCATGGGCATCTCTTTCCAGTTTCCTTGTCGTCCAGGACTGAACAAGGTAAACTTATTCCCGCATCTCTGCTAAGCAGATGAGCTTCCTCTTCCGGGTGTGCACTACTTTGAAATATCCCATCCAACCTCAGACAAGCGCACAAGGAGCATCAAACCCAAGCCAGATACCTACTCTCATCTATTTCCATACATACTGGAAAGTTGTGTGAACCAACATCCAAATGCTGTAGTTACCTTGCACCAAGGAAGAAAACAATTCCCACACCATGAAAGGGATATAAAAGGGGCCATGATTAAGTAGTATTTCACAACCAGGAGGCCCTCCTATTGCAGTTTATATTTTTATTGATTCTTCTTTTAGGAGTGTAAAAATGAAATTTTCCTCAGCATGCTTGTGATTAAAAACCAAATTCATCTTTCTATTTACTTTTTGTAAAAGTGAACAAATTCAAAAGAATTTCCCACCTTCCCAAGAGCTGCCCTGTCTTGCTTATTTTTGCACTGCCTGAACTGAACTCAGAACCTCGCCCATCCTATCCAAGCATTCTACCGCGGAGCTACATTCCCACTCCACCACCTGATTGGTTGACTGCACAAGAGGAACAAGTCTCCCCAAATCTGGCTTCATATGCCAGGTGTGAGCTCAGTGGGCCATTTACCTGGAAATCTTGGCTCCAGGTGACCCCAAAACAGAGGCTTGGAAGGGGGAAGATCTATAATGATAGTAATCCATATAATCTGGTTTAAAGATAGCTTTTTTTAAAATTAGCGCAAAAAGTGACTTTCTCAATGTTGTACTTTCCTTTTGATAGAACAAATCCCCCAAACAGGAAAACAAACAAACAAACAAACAAAAACGTGTGGCCTTTAAGACCTTTAGTTTATTGTATTAGTCTACCTTTTTCTTTCTTTCTTTGAGAAATTGGAGGTCAGGCCAGGTTTTTCTGGGCTTGTCCTATAAAGCTTGGCTTGGTGCCATTTTTAAAAATAACTTAATCAAAAGAACTTAGGCTTTGGATGTTTTGATATGCAATATGGAGAGAAGGAAAGCCGGTAGGACCACAGGAAAAGGAGGGTTTCAAGCGAGCCGCGGCCTCTTCAGCCTCCCCTCGCCGTGTTGATCTGTTCCCCCCAGTCTCCTATGCCCCTGGGCTTTGCAGAGTGGATGATGCCTCGCTGCGGTCCCAGGCCAGCAACAGGAGGCACGCCCGGTCTGGCGGCTCCCTGTCTCGGACCCACTCTCCGCAGGTGGGCGGGCGAGCGGGGGCGGAGGAAGGCTGCAGCCTGGTGCCCAGCGAGAACAACCCTCCAAGCTACTAGCCCAGCGCTCAGAGCGCAGCGCGGGCACCAGGAGGCAGCGCTCGCCATGGGCTGGGATTTTTCATTTAATGCATCTTCATCCCTTCCTCCTCTTCAGGGCTGTCCGGGGGGATGGCTGCTTCCCCCTTCCCGGCAAGGACCTTTGGCGCCTGGAGTGTCTGGGGATTCTGGATCCCCCAGTTTCCAGCCCTGGCATTAAGCGGGCGACAGTGTTCTCACCTGGCCTGACCCCCGCCCCCCAAGAGCGCGCTACCAGGCCGCTGCCTGCTACCCTCCCCACGTCTGAAAGGAGCGCGGGATGCCCACAATTGCTTGGGGTTGAGGGGTGCGTGTGGCGGGGGAAACTTGTCTGGAAGATGTGGACTTCGAAGCCAGCATCCAGCAGGGACCTCGACAAGTCGCGGGAAAGGCGATGGGCGGCCGCGAGGGGACAGAGACCCTCACTTGCACGCCCCCCTCGGGAAGGTGGGGAGGCGCCGGTTCCCTGAGCCTGGGGTGCCCAGCCCGGGGGGTGGGGGGAGCTCCGGTGCTTGGAGCCCCGGAAACCTGGAGCCCCGGGTGCAAGAAGTCCGGGGAAACCTGGAGCCCAGAGAACCCGGAGCCCCAGAAGTCCTGGGGCCCTGGGAGCCCGGGAACCCCGGGGGCCCCCGAGCCCGGATGCGCTGGGCCCCGTGGCCCCAGCGTCTCACCTCGAACAGCTGAGGAATGTCCCGGCGGGCCAGGTACTCCTTGGCCTCGTTGGTGTTCATGGCTGTGCCGCGCGAGCCGAGGGGCGCAGGTGGGGAGGCTCCGGGGCCGGCGGGGTGCAGGCTGGCTCCGCGGCGCGACGGTGCTGCCGGCTGCCCAGGGTCCCCCTCGGCCTCTCCGGGCGCAGCTCTGCGGGGCGGCTGTGTGTCCGCACCAAGCTGCGGGCTCCGAGCGGCGGCGCCGCGGCTTCCCCGAGCGCCAGGGGAGGGGCGCGAGCGGAGGAGGAAGAGGAGGAAGAGGAGGAGGGAGAGGAGGAGGGAGAGGAGGAGGGAGAGGAGGAGGGAGAGGAGGAGCAGGATCGCGCGGCCGCCGCCACCGCCGCTCTGCGCTGCGCCGCGCGCCTCCCGGGGCCCCGTGGCTGCCGCGGCCAGTCACGCTGCGCGGGCGGCGCGGGGCGCGGGGGTGGAGACC